>JAZKJV010010026.1:0-184613 GCA_037367405.1 Ottelia alismoides | reverse complement strand
GTACTTCAGGTCTAGTTGACTTAATTCTTTGAGGATCACGGGACTTAGTTCAATGGATTCTTGACTGCCTAAGTAGAGTATTTCGGAGCACACGCACGACTCTTGTTGATAATGACCTGACTTGGACACCTGCACCTTGCACATAGCTCTCCACGAATGAGGTGGTGAGGAGGCAGTTTCCTTTAGCTTGGGGTAGCATATGAGGGTAGTACTTCTAGGCGGAACCTCTCTTCTTCTTCTAGTGAAGGAAGTGCACCTCAACTTGGTCTAGTGGTGATGAAGGCTAAAGACAGAAGCCGTGGGTTGCAATAAAGCTTCAAAAGAGGGATAGTCTACTGGCTCAAGAGGAAAATTTCTTGTATATATGCTGCACCATGTAGATATGTTGTACAGATGCAATTGAAAAAAAAAAAGAGAAAAAAAGACAAAAAAAAAAAAGAACTCCAAAAAAGTGGTGGGTCGGATTGAAAATTTAATAACCCCACCGGAGTGTATATAGTCCAATAAAGCAAAAGCTTATGGTATCCATGTCACATCTCATGAAGCTTGCAGCGGGAGACTTGGCTACACTGGTTGAGCTCCCAAAAGTCTATACTTCTTCCCCCTCTTCTTGAGCCGGTTGCACTTGAACTTAGAAGGGAATACCCCGCTTCTCGAGGAAAGAGTTGCTAGACCGAGGCATTAGAGTTACCAGGTTGGGGGAGGTTGTTTCTTTGTTACTTCTGAGGTGGGGAGCTACATATCACTTACACTGTACGAGTCAGACTCATAGTCGTAAGAGTTTGCGTATGAGTTGAAGTATTTCTGACCTGGCTATTGAGGAGACTTGGACAGAGTTTTGAGATTCTCAAGGACTGTTGGATTTCAAACTTGGTTCTCATTAAGGTTCCGACAGCACTAAAATTCCGAAGGTCCGCCTTAAGCTCCAAACTTTGATTTTGCGAAGACAAGTTCGATAATTAAACTTAATCCATATTTCTTCTTTTTCTTTTCTTTCTTTTTCTTTTGGCACTTATTGCATAAGTGTTTGCTAGGGACTAGCAAAGGTAAAGTATAGGGGGATGATGAATCCACTTTTCATCATCTTTATTCTATCATTTTGGCACCAAAAACCCTAGCAAATGCCTGTAAATAGCCTTAAATCAAGCATCTTAGCATTCATGCATGTGCATCTCAACAGTGTGTAAATTACTGTAATTAAGGCCAAAATTATAGAATAAATAAAGAAAAGAAAAAAGAATAAAATATTGCAAATATTTTATGACCCAAAACCCCCGAGACCTAGGCATCTTGATGGATAGGTCGACAAGGAATAAAGTAGGGGGAGATAAGGTCAGAAGCACAGATAAAGCACCTATACTTTCTACTCATTCTTTATTCATTTTGGGACCTAATTTTGGTTCCACTTTTTATACATCAAATAAAGAAACTTTGTACATAAAAGTTGTAGATAAATTAATAAAGAAAAAGACAAAATTGATTTCACAGAAAAGTCATGTACAGACAAAAAGATATGGTCTGAATAAGAATCCAAAATCCCAACTTCCCAGACCCGTATCTCACAAACGACAACTCCAAATGCAGTGTATTC
Source organism: Ottelia alismoides (assembly GCA_037367405.1). Classification (NCBI taxonomy): domain Eukaryota; kingdom Viridiplantae; phylum Streptophyta; class Magnoliopsida; order Alismatales; family Hydrocharitaceae; genus Ottelia; species Ottelia alismoides. The sequence continues at coordinate 183,022 of JAZKJV010010026.1, read as the reverse complement.
ACCTTTAATTGTATATAGAATAAAATAATCTATCCAATGGCGGTGGTTTCGCATTTGGCGGAGCTACGGTTTGAAAGTTGACTTTTGGACCCACATTGTACCCTTGTACCTATTAAAATATTCAATTTATTATTTATTCATTATTTTTATATTTTTATATTTTTATAATATTGTAAATAATACTTATAATAATTATGTACATTAAAATTAGAATAAAAACCTAAATAAAAATAAAAATAAAATACTTGTAAATTCAAAACATAGGTATTATACTTATACACATACCTGTATAAACTATACTTACATTTTATTAAATATACAAAACATCTCAAAAAAATAAAATAAAAATATACTTATGTATATAAAAGTATGTTATAATTTTACAAAATCATAAATAAAAATAATAAAAAGATAAAATACCAAAATAAAAATAAAATATCAAAATACATAGGTATTATACCTATACAGGGTTAAAAAGGTAACTTGTAAAAATATAAGTCATAAAAATAAATAAAAATCAGAATAAAATACTATATAAAATTTTGAGCATTTCTTATTTTATAACTTTTATTTAATTCGACCATTTATTATTTTAAATTGATTTAATAAGATTTTGTTCCAGGGTTTTTCCTGGTTGGTCCACGTGGACCAACCAGGAGGCCAGGACTGTTGACCTAGGTCAACAGTCTGACCTACCCCTGTAGCGCCTGACACCCTCGGTTTTGACCCAATTTCAAGGGTTTTTCGAGGCCAAGACTTGCATCTTTTTGTGTTGCAATCTTCTGCAACATTGTTCCTCGATCCTCCCTCTAGCTCGTCCATGCTTAACCTTGGTCATCGGACCCAAGATTCGCCAGATATGCCTTGATCTTTGGACCCCTGTCACCATGGGTCAAACCAAATATAACCAACCCCCATCTTTGAATTCAAACTCGAGTCCCCTTGGTCCACCCCTCTCCGCCTCTTCAGTGCTCTAAGCCTTGCCGGAGGTGACAGCTCCGCCGCGAGCTTCTCAGCTAGGGCGAACGAGGTCGAGGACGACTCCAGCACCTCCGCCAACCGCCGGCGTCGAGGTAACCTTCATCCTCTGGCTCCGGCCATCGAGGGCTTCCACCCCGCTATTTCTTTCTTGCATTTTGTTCCTGGTAGCTTAAGCATCAAAAACCCCAAAAAAAAATCTTAAGTCTCATCGCTTATTTCACCCAATCGAACATCATCGCCGGAGCGCAACTCCGGCCCTTCGCCGCCATCTCGCTACACCCATCCCCACGCCTCCGCGAGGCCCAGGCAATTTGCCCTGGGCCTTCTCACCTCTTTTTGCAGGTCCAAGAGCTTTGAAAGCACCTGGAGGGCGATTTTGCGCCTTCGCCGGAGATACCTGGGTCGTGGAGCTCCGTCGCCTTCGCGTCCGCTCCTCGACGCCCCTCCGGCGAATCCGAGCCGTCTAGTCAGTAGAAGGACCTCCTAGGAGCTTGCAGCTCCATTTTGGAGCCCATCCACCGCCGAAGGAGCGAGATCGGAGACGGGGAAGTTCGCCTTCGCCGGCCTTCTTCCCCGTTCTTCCTCCTTGCGTCTCCACCGCACGATCGAGCCGCAGCTCCAGTTCGCTTGTGGGTCGTTGGATCTTCCTCAGCCTCGACTGTCAGATCAACCCAGGGGGATCTAATCTCAGCCGCACGAGCCCAAGCGTCATCGGCCGCTCAGGACACGCCACGTGGATAAGTGGTTCGCATCCAGCCGTTGGATCGCGTCTCGTCGCCCAGCCGTTGGATGCGTGCCACGCGTCATCATCGGAGCGTCGCGTCGAGGGTATTTTGCATCTCAACCCTCGTCACTTTTGTATTTAATATTTAGTTTTTAAACTTTCATCTGTAGCGTAAAAAGTTTGTAATATTTGCATAAAGACCCCCGAACTTCTCTTATTTGCATCTGAGTCCTCAGCCACGTCACCTCACGTGACCTGTACACGTGAGGTGAGGGCATTTTGCAGAGGGCCCCTCGGATATTTGGGTATTTCGTTTCAGTCCGTAAACTTTTGTATTAAGTGTAAACTTTTTGGGCATTTTGCACCTTGACCCCCAGGGTTTTCTGATATTGCGTTCTAATCCCTCCCAGGCGCGTGCCAGTCACGCGCCCTGGTGGGTAATTTGTAAGCGTGCCCAGGCGGCTTTTGTATTTACGTTTTGGTTCCAGAATTTGAATATTAAGTTCAATATTGTTGTGGAAAATTGCGTGTATGCCCCTGGATGTTTTGGATATTGCACATATACCCCTGCCAGAACTGTTTAACATTTGGATGCTTGTTGTACTTATTTGAAATACCATCTTAAGCCCAAAAACTCCACAAAAATAGACTTAGGCTCCTGTGCACCTGTGCTTTATCGCCATCTATTTAGTTTTTGATTTCATTTTTATTTTCATATTTATTAAAAATCAAAAACATCCTTTTTGTGCACTGTCTAGCTTAGAAAATACCAAAAAAATATTAAAACACCTCCAAAAATTCCAAAAAAATCACCTAGTGTCTATTTTAGCCTAATTTAGTGTCAGTCCAAAAATCACTAAAAATTTCAAAAGAGAAACACTAAAAATTTAAAAACACTCAAAAACTTCAAAAAAATATATAAAATAGTAGAAAACTCCAAAAATCAAAAACTCAGTTTCTGTTTGTTCCTTATTTTGTCCTTTTTATTTGAAAAATAGTGTGAAAATTTTGAGCTACTGGTTGCTATTTTTAAATCTCATTTAATCCACAGCCAGCCTTATTTGCACTGTTTTGCTTTATTTCAGTTTTTAAAAATATCAAAAACATCTTGAAAAACCCCCAAAAATCACAAAAACAGTAAAAAACCCTAAAAAGACCAAAAACATTTTATTTCTGAATTTTTGAGTATTTTTGCACCTTTTTGTAAATATTTTAGCTTGCCTTCTGTTATCTTGTCTTTACTTTCCAATATTTAAAAAAAAGTTAAAAAATATAAAATATAAAATAAAAAAATCAGAAAAGAAAAAAAAATCAAAATACAAAATTAAAAATTGAAATTAAAAAAAATAAAAAAAATTAAAAATTAAAAACCCACAAAAACATCTTTGCTTGCTTGCTTAGTGTAGACACATCACACACATTCACTTGAGCACATTTTTGTGAATTACCCTGCTTGCTCCCTGTGTTCGAACTCTCTGCATACTTGTCACTATACACCATTTGTGCAGAGTTAAAAATAAATTTTAACTCCACATTAGTTCTAATTTGTTGATCTTTAGTGTGGGTTAATTGTTGATTAAATACGGAATTTGATTGGTCGACACTTCGACTGAGTTCACGCTTTGTGTTGAACTTAAGGCCATCGATTTCCGTGTTTATCAATGGCCCAGACGTCGTCTTCTCCCTTGGAGAAATAAGACCCACCGCAAGAGGCGTTCACTAGCCCCTGTAGCTCCGGTGTCAGCCCACAGAAGAAACTTTGCACGAGATTGGGCTTGGAGATGTCATGATGTGGACACCGGTCGATGAGCTCTCTGAATCGATCCCAGGATTCATGGAACTGTTCATTTGGGATCATGACGAAGTTACTGATCATGGCTCTGGCTGCATTGGTCCGGCCGAGAGGGTAATACTTTTTCAAGTATGCGGTCCGGAGATCTGCCCATGTGTCGACGAATCGCCCCAGATGTTTGAGCCAGTATACGGCTCTATCAACCAAAGAGAATGGAAAGGCGATCATCTTGATGGTGTCCTCGGTCATCAACCGATCATGAATAATGCTGCAAATCATCTCAAATTCCTGGAGGTGGAGGTGTGGCTCTTCGGTCGGCAACCCATGGAACTTGGGTAGAAGCTGGATAGTGTGGGGCCGAAGCTCGAAATCTCCGTGAATTGGCGGAAGTCTGATCCAACGGTGAGTAAGGGATGCAGCTGGGTTGTGCAACTCCCTCATGATGGTCTGTGGCGGTCGCTCAGCGTCTGGATCGCCTCCTCCTGCATCTGGTCCTCCTCCTCCTCCACCGCCACTGCCCCCAGGTCGGTTCTCTCATCTGTGCTATCTCTCTCATCAGATCACCCATGAATGTACCCTGGTCGCGAATCTGCCTCTGCATAGTTTCCAGGGATGCTAACAAGGAATTATTGATGGCTGCCTGATCAAATAGGAACGGAGGGTGCTCATGATCATCTGCATGCTCGCCTCTGTCTGCCATGTCTGGATTTTCTGAAAAAGCAAAAGAGGCCATCTCAGGTGCTATCGAATGAGCTGAACTCTGTGATGCACTGTACTCTGAAATGATTGGACTGAGAGAAGGAGAATGGGAAGGGTGGTCGAGGGGGAACAGGGTGGATGTAAACTCAGGCTCAGAGAGTGGGTCTGGACTCCCCGAAGCCGACTAGATGAAAAAGGAGGAGTGCTTGATAGCGGTGCCACCAGATGTGGCCTAAGGGATCTCCTTCCCATCATCTTGATCTAGAGAAATGCGGATGAGATCTGGAACACAAACAGGATGACAAATCAAAAACCCCCAAATTCACCTACACAACTCTTGAGCTGATGACCGTGAGAGTTCGGTCTGTTATCTTGTCAATTTTTTTATTAGGTGATCAGTCAATCTATCAGAGCGTTAGAGCGAGCTGTTAGGTATCCTACTTTCCTAGCCGACTGTCCCAATCCACGTCAGATCTTTCCAGCCAGTATGAATTGCGGACCGTAACCCGGTTGTTCCCGCTAATTCAATCTGTTAAGGACATCGCGGTCCGCTTTACCGGTTACCGGAGAGATCCTCACTAGAGAACGACTAACCACGACCAGTAGTCAACCAAAATTTCAAATGTGGCTCTATCCTAGTGTCGAGTCACTCTCTCACAGCAGATAAATCAAACAAGGAGGGGGTTACTCTCCCCAAGACAAAATTTTTGGTGGGATGAGTTTTAAGGTCAAGTTTGCATTAGCAGTCCCAATTTTTATTGTTTTCAATTTTTATGTATTTTTCTGAGCAATCATCGTCTAACGAATTTTCCAATTTCCTTGTTATTAAAAAGTCCAAAAAATTGGGGGAGGAAAGCGGAAAAGCCGATGCGTGGTCAAAATCTATGATGCATGCAGGGATAGAAATGCGTACCTTGTCGCCAGCACTCTACATGCAAAGTGATCCGCGCATAATTTAAAGACAATAATTTAAACTACCTATATGCATGCACGAGGAAATCGTCCTAAGATGAGTAAATTCTATTAACGTGAAGAACAAGTAGCTATGACAAAGAAAAGAGTCCGGAGTCCAGTCTAGGCTCACCCCTCCTCTTCTCGACACATCGAGTTCAGGAGTAGCGCTTAACAGGGTGGGCTCACGGCACGTGGTCTCTAGTCCAAGTCAAATAGCTTTTTCAATTGATTTTTAGCCAAGTCCAATTACGTTCTATAGGTGCAGGCAGGACATTAGGGATTGGGCCTTAGCTTCTTAGTTCGTCACAGTCAACAAAAATTCCTATGTCTAGGGGCTAAATCCTCGTGAAACAAATAGAAATGAAGGCGAGAAAACCGCGAAAAACACAAAACCGCGGTGAGCCCCCAAGTGAACAAACACTTGGAAATTAGGCCCAGTAGTGTCCAAGAGTCCAATGTACCTATATTATTACAAATTAATAGGTCACTCTCTCACAAAAATAAAAAGCAACTAAACTAATCACTCTCTCTCAATCCTCTTGCTCTCTTCTGCCGGCTTGACCTAAGAAGGCCGGCTCCGCTTCCCAAGATTGCTTCGGGTCACCTAGGCGATCCGCCTTGTTCCGCGGTCCCTCGCAAGAAGACGAAAGAAGAATGGTCAGAATAGCTCAATCAATATATGTATCAAAAGTGCAAGAGAGATAACTGAAGCTATGGTAGACAACAATCACAAGCAAACAAAAATGTAAACTACTCGCTGTTGCTCCCCGGCAACGGCACCATTTGATAAATACGAATTATCGAGGGTCTAAAGAGTATGTCTCACACAAGGTGGAGACAACTGAGTCACTGCGGTGACCCACAATAAGATGTATTTAGTCAACAATTAACCCACACTAAAGATCAATAAATTAGAAATAATGTGGAGTTAAAATTTATTTTTAACTCTGCACAAATGGTGTATAGTGACAAGTATGCAGAGAGTTCGAACACAGAGAGCAAACAGGGTAGATCAAAAATTTGTGCTCAAGTGAGGGTGTGTGTCAAGTGTCTACACTAAGCAAGCAAGCAAAGATGTTTTTGTGGGTTTTTAATTTTAAATTTTTTTATTTAATTTTTAATTTTGTATTTTGATTTTTAATTTTCTGATTTTTATATTTATATTTATTTTTTTGTTTCTTTTTCAAGATTGGAAAATAAAGACAATGTAACAAAAGACAAGATAAAATGTGTATAAAAATGTGCAAAAATAACCAAAAATTCAGAAATAAAATGCTTTTGATATTTTTAGGATTTTTTACTGTTTTTGTGATTTCTGGGTATTTTTCAAACTGTTTTTGGTATTTTTAAATACTAAAATGATGGAAAACAGTGAAAATTGTGCTGGCTGTGAGTAGAATAGGAATTAAAATTAGCAAACAGCAATCAAAATTTTTCACACTAATTTTCAAATAAAGAGAATGAAATATAGAGTAAACAGGAACTGAGTTTGTCTTTTTCTGAGTTTTCCTTGATTTTATATATTTTTTTGAAGTTTTTGAGTGTTTCTAAATTTTTAGTATTTTTCTTTTGAGATTTTTAGTGATTTTTGGACTGACACTAGAGTAGGTTAAAATAGACACTAGTTAATTTTTTTGGAATTTTTCGAAGTGTTTTAACAATTTTTATGGATTTTCTAATGCAAACAGTGAAATAAATGCATGTTTTTGATTTTTAATAAATATGAAAATGCAATAAAAATGCAATGCAAAAATATGTCGTGCAAGTACAAGTTAACAGGAGCTTAAGCCTATTTTTATGGAATTTTTTGGACTTAAAATGATAATTTAAATAATTACAACAAGCATCCAAAAGTTAAACAAGCCTAGTAGGGGTATAAGTGCAATTATCAGAACTTCCAGGGGCACATATGCAATTTCCACAAAAATATATAACGTTAAATACAAGTTTCTAGACTAAAAACAAATACCCAAACCCGGAGGGGGTTTGTTGCAAAATGTCCAACTCACACGCACTGGGCACGTGACCTGGCAGGGGTATTCTTAGAATATTACAAAGTTCCAGGGGCTCAGATGCAATTTCTCCAAAACATTACAACTTAATTAAAAAGTTCATGGACCTAAGCGAAATAAACAAACCCCAGGGGGGTCCTTGCAAAATACCCAGCCCACTCACGCGCACCGGGCACGTGAGGTGACGTGGATTGGACCTAAGCGCAAATAAGAAAACTACAGGGTTCTAATTGCAAATATTACAGAAATATTTAAACTATAGCTTAAAGTTTATGGACTGAAATGAAATACAAAATTTGGCGAGGGGAAAAGCGCAAAATACCCGCGCCTTATCTCCTCGTGCGCGATCGAACGGCCAAGGGTCGCTCACTTATCCACGTGGCGCGCGCACAACGCGCGATGACGGTTGAGAGATCAGCGGTGGAGATCAGATCTGGCGAAGAGATCGACGGCAGAAGGTGGCCAAGATCTGACGGCTGAGGTGTGTTCTGGGGCGGACCTGGGATCGGACGGTGGAGGCACCCGGAGGAAGAACAGGGAAGAACTTCGCCGAGACGAAGTTCCTCCGGCGAGCTGACGCGCCTCCGGTGGTCTGGGCCGCAACAAGAAGGTCCGGGAGACTCCTACGATGATGCTCTGCCGTCTGGGGCTCCCTAAATCGCCGGAGAAGCTCTGAGGCGCAGCTGCAGAAGCGGCGGAGCTCGAAGCTCCAGGTATCTCCGGCGGAGGTCGAATCCGATCCCCCAGGCGATGTACTGCTCCAGGTACCTGCAAAAAGGGGTGAGAGGGTCCAGGGCAAACTGCCTGGGCCCCGCGGAGGTGCAATGGAAGTCGGAAATGGACGGTGGACGGCGAAGGGACGACAGCCGGAGGTGCGCTCCGGCGATGAGCTATAGGAGATGGATCAATCGACGGGAAGCGGATTTTTTTTAGGGATTTTTGATACTAAAGCTACAGGGAATAAAATGAAGCAAAAAGGAAGGGGAAAAAGGGATACCTCGAAGGTGGAAGACCTGAGGTGGAAGGACCTCGACGCCGGTGGTCGGCGGAGGTGGCGGAGCCGCTACAAAGCCTCCTCGACTCGCCTGAGGGTGTAGATGCGGAGCTCTCACCTCCAGCAACACGAAGAGCTCAACAGGGAGGAGGATTAATGGCTAAGGAGGGTTCAAACTTGGGCTCGAAGGCGGCGGTTTGTTTAAGTAGAAGATGGTGGCATCTCCTTCAAGCGAGATCCACGCACGCATCATGAGGATTTTGCGTGATCTGAAGGCGCGTCGTCGGAGAGTGATGATCAGGGAAGAAGTTCCAAGAAGGATTCGAGGCGAGAAAATGGAAGGATCGGGCGCCATAATTTCTTGAAAACAGGGGAAAAATCAGGGCGTCAGAAGTGGCAGGCCTCGGTCAGGGAGTTGACCGAGGTCAACTCTAGACCGCACCTGGTTGGTCCACGTGGACCAACCAGGGAAAAGATTGAGAAATTATTTTCTTAATTTGTTTAAAAATAGAAAAAGGCCGAATTAATTTTTGGTTAAAGAATAAAAAATGTTTAAAATTTTATGTAGTATTTTATTATGATTTTTAATTTATTTTATGAAGTATATTTTTACAAGTTGCTTTTATACCCCTATATAGGTATATTATCTACATATTTGAGTATTTTATTTTTATTATTTTTTTTGTATTTTTACTTTATTTATTTTTGTTTATTATTTTCTAAAATTATAAAATACTTTTATATACACAAATATATTTTTATTTTATTTTTCTGATTTATTTTGTATATTTAATGAATTAGAAGAGGATGTCATATAGGTATGTATATAGGTATTGTATCTTTGTTCTGTGTATATAAGTATTTTTATTTTGATTTTTATTTACATTTTTATTCTGATTTTAATATTCACAATTATTATAAGTAAGATTTACAACAATATAAAAATATAAAAATATAAAATTAATGAATAAATAATAAATTGAATATTTTATTCTGTACACTTATACAATGAGGGTCCAAAACTCAACTTTCAAACCGTAGCTCCGCCAAATGCGAAACTACCGTAATTAAATAGCTTATTTTCTTCTATATACAATTAAAGGTGAGTATGCTGCATTTGGAGTTGTTAGTTGTAAGATACGGGTCTGGGAAGTTGGCATTCTGGATTTTTATTTAGACCATAACTTTTTATCTGTACATTATTTTTCAGTGAAATCAATTTTGTATTTTTCTATATGAAATTATCTACATCTTTCATGTAATAAGTTTCTTTATTTGATGTATAAAAAGTGGAACCAAAAATAGGTCTCAAAATGAATAAAGAATGAGTAAAATAAAAGGGATTTTATTGGTATTTTTAGCCCTTATCTCCCCCTACTTTATTCCTTGTCGACCTATTCATCAAGATGCCTAGTTCTCGGGGTTTCGGGTCATAAAATATTTGCAATATTTTATTCTTTTTCTTTTCTTTATTTATTCTATAATTTTGGCTTTAATTACAGCTTTTTATACACTATATAGATGCACATGTATGAATGCTAAGATGATGATTTTAATGCTATTTACAGGCATTTGCTAGGGTTTTTGGTGCCAAAATGATAGAATAAAGGTGATGAAATGTGGATTCATCAGGGGGTTGCCGAACGGACCCAGGCGGTGGCAGGGCTGTCGAACAGAGGAGGTTGGCTGACCGGGGATGGGGACTTCGAGCAGGGGCGCCGGTGGACCGGAGGAGGGGAGGTGACGTCTTCAATTGGAGGTGGACGGTGGGAGGGAGGAGCAGCTGGAGTTGGAGGATGGGAGGGAGTGGCATTTCCAGTAAATTTGTTAAATAAATTGGGTATAGTATAAGAGAAGATAACAGAATCTGGTTTGTTTTAACGGTCAGAGGGATGGGGGTTAACCACAGGGTCTGCCGGGTAAAGGTTAACAAGTTTACGGGGTCGAGGGAGGAATTAGGATATTTCAGAGGTCGTAGCGGTAATTGCAAAAGATTACAGGGTCTGCCGGGTAAAAATCCCTTTTATAAATTTTGTTTGAATTTTCTGGTATTTTTGAGTCCTTTAATAAATTGTTGTATTTGCTTGGTTTCTCATTTTCTTATAAAATTAAAAACACAAAAATATTTAAAAATAATTAAAATCCACCAAAAAAATTTCTCCTTTGTTTTTCGGTTTTTGACTACTTCGTAGGCCGCAAGGCCATCCCGAGCTCCTTGAGTCCGACCCTGATCGCTATACTAGGTTAATAAAAGTAGCGAGGACCGCTCTAGATTTTATTGTTTGATTATCTGATTTTGGTGGTCTCTTTTTCTTGATTGACCGATCCCTCTCGATCCGGGTCGCACCAACCCGAGTGTGATTATTTTTACCTATCTCGGATTGAGTGTTGAATTTTTCGATCATCAGAATAGCGTCGTTGCCGGGGAGCATGGCTTAGTAGTCGTTTTCTATTTTTACGTGGCTTTCTATTTCGTGGATTTTTGTAGGTATTTGTATATATTTTATCTGACTTGTTTATATATTTTTTTCTGGACTAACACTTCGGTTTCCGTTTCTTACGAGGGCCCGAGGACCGAGGCGGCTTTTTTGGAAGCTGAAGCAACTACGGGAGTTGGAGGCAGCTTCTTTCTCTATGAAGCCGCATGAGAGCGCGAGGAGGAGGAGCCGAAGTTCGGGAGCCACGGAATAGCCGCAAAATAACCGTAGTTTAGTTTAGATTAGATTAGTTTATTTTTCTGCAGATTTATTAATTTATAATAATACAGGGACAAACTTGGACACTTGGTAGATTTCGGGGTCTATTTCGCCGAGCACCGGTGTACTCGGGGGACCTCACCGAGATTTTCGTGGCTTTTTGCAGTTTTTAGATTTTTAATCATTTATTTACTGCTCATTTGATTTACGCGGTTTTAGCCCTAGCTTAGGAGTTTTCTTTGATTGTGACGTAATTAATTAAGGCCAAATCCCTAATTATCGGCATGTTCCTATAGATCGATAATTGGACTTGATTAATTAAATCACCAAGAAAAGTCGGATTATTTGAGCTCTAGTCCACGTGCCTTGAGGAGTCACATACAGCGTGTGCAGGATCTGTTGTGTCAGACACCGAGTGGCTCCCAAGATAAGACTCCGGACTTAGGCTCGAGTACCCGGCTACTATTCTTCACGAGTAGAACTGCTCTGCTAGGACCGGATTTTCGTGTGCATTATATAGGTAGTTTATATTTTATCTTTTATTTTATGCGCGGATCACTCTGCATGTAGACTGCTGGAGTCAGGTACACATTTTTACTCTACATGCATCATTGATTCCGCATCGGCTTTTTCGTCTTCTCCCCCTGTTTTGGACTTAAAATAATCAGGAGAACCGAAAAATTCGTTAAGCGTTGTTTGATCTGAAAAATACCTAAAAACAAAAACTATAAAATTGGGACTGCTAAACAAACTTGACCCTAAAAGACATCTCACCTAAAAATCTGTCTTGGGGAGAGCAACCTCCTCATTGTCTGGTTTGATTGTGCGAGAGAGTGATCCGCACACTAGGCTAGAGCCATATCCGAGCCCCGATCAGACTACCGACCCTTTATACGGGATAGTATGGTTGGCGGAATGGATTCCTACCAGGTCGCGTAACCTCTCTAATATCCTGACATGATCACCTAAATAAAATCGATAAGATAATTGACCGAGCTCTTACGGTCTTCAGCTCAATGTGGAGTAGGTGAATCCGGGGTTTGTTTGCTCATCTTGTTTGTTTCCAGATCTCATCCGCACGACTCGCCAGATCAAGATGATGGACAGGAGGTCTCTTAGGCAGCCTCTGGCTGTACTGCTTTTCAACTCTCCAGCCCGTTCATCTAGGTTGGTTCGTGAGAGTCCAGACCCGCTCTCCGAACCCGAGTTCGATTCCGCCCTGTTCCCCCTTGACCACCCTTCTTCTATTCCTGAGTTACTAGTGCCAGATGCGAGACCACAGGCAGATGCTATTTCGACACCTGAGTTTGGGTCTTTTACCTTTGCAGAGACCATGGCTAGCAGTGAGGATCGCACCAAGGGTCAGAGGCCAGAGACGACCACATACGTACTGGACTAGGGTGCGATCAACACCACCATGTTAGCCTCTCTCGAGACGATGCAGAGACAGATATGAGACCAGGGGCTTTCATGGTGGAGATGAGGAGAGAGATGGAGAGGCTCCGAGAGCAGAGAGAGCAGCCGCGAGCTGATGGACGCAGTAGCAGCAGATCCGAGACCGATGCGGGAGTTGCACAACCCCGGATCGACACTGACTGACGCACCGGTGGGTGGTTCTTCCAGCGATCGTGGGGGACTTCAAGTTTCCCCCGAACACACTTCAGCTCCTACCCCGCTTCCACGGGCTCGCCACTGAGGAGCCCCATCTTCATCTCCAGGAGTTCGAGATGATCTGCAGCACCGTCCACGATCGACAGGTGGATGAGGACACTATTCGGATGATTGCTTTTCCTTTCTCCCTAGCCGACAGAGCAGCCAACTGGCTGGAGTATTTGCGGAGATCTGTGTACACCTGGGAGCAGCTCCACACCGAGTACTTGAACAAGTACTATCCACTCGGGCGGACGAATGCAACGAGGACCCAGATCAGCAGCTTCTCCATGCTCCCCAACGAGCAGTTTCACGAGGCATGGCAGAAGTTCAGAGAGCTGACCGACAGATGCCCGCACCACGACATCATGAAGCCGAACCTAGTTCAGAGCTTCTTCAGCGGGTTGACACCAGAGCTGCAGGGCCTGGTGAGCGCTTCTTGTGGCGGTTCCTACTTCGCCAAGGATGAGGATCAGGTCTGCGCCATCTACGAGGAGATGGTTGAGAACTATACAGTGATGTCCCAGACCCGACTCTACACTCAGGGACGCCCCCAGCCACAGACCGTGCAGTTTCAAAGGATAGCACGGGTCGACGCCGGTCCTTCTACTTCGTCAGCGGCAGTCGCACAGGCCGAGACCACAGCCGTCGACATGGGTATCATCAGCGAGAAGCTGGACCGGATGGAGCTGATAGAGAAGAAGCAGTGCCAGAGCATATCTCAGATGGATCAGATGGCACAGATGCTGGGTGATCTGAAGACACATGTCATGTGTCTCCAGGAGGCACAGACGGCTTCTCAGCCCTGTCTTCAGTCACGTGGATATCCGAGCAGCAGCAACAGCTCGTCCCAACGCTCCAGTCAACCTAGACAGGTTTACCTTGTACAGGTGGAGTCGTACCAGCAGTCGCAGCCTTACCGGGAAGTCTTTTTTCGTAAGCGAAACCCAGAGCTTGGTCAAAGCACAAGACCTCCTGCAGACTTGCCGTAATGAGAAATCCATCTGTGGTCCGTTGTGATGAAGGATATGGAAATTATCCTCAAGCGCATCACGGAAGCGTGATCGTCGTATCGGATACGACGAAGAACGACTAGTCGTACTAGTTGTTCGAAGCAGCGGAATTTAAAAAAATTTATTCGATGAAACCACATGATCCGAGAACCATTCTCAGATCGTTTCATCTATAACCACAACAAGTATAATGCAATACCTCTTGAAGCGTGGTTGATCAAGTCTCTAAAGAAAGAGACCTCCTGTCTCAAGTCCGATCGTCGGCGAGACCGCTTGCGAGCGCGAGGATGAACCGCGTTGTCCTCGCAATCCAAGAAGATGATCCAAGCATGGTTGCTCCTGATCTCGTCGCACGAGATCAAACGTCTCCTTCGTGAGAGGAACTCTCCAAGAAGACGGAGAACCGAAGAACGTCGAAGCGGCGGCGCGGTGGCGAAGGCGACGACGGTTCTCTCCTCTAGGGTATGGTGGACGGCCACCAACAAGAGAGGGAGAGAGGGCTGGCGTATATGAAGAAATGAGGGAGAGAGAGAGCTCCAATATTGCAAGTTATTAGAGAGCATAGAATGCCTCTCTATTCATAGGGTTTTGGGATCCATGGATCTCAATCCATGGGACACATAAAATCAATGGATGAGATTGATTTGTGTCAATCCAATGGCCAAGATTGTTGTTGTCAAAAGCAACAAATTTAGGTTAAAATATATTTGAAAAAATCAAATATAATTTAGTACTAAATCAACCCAACAAATAAGGAGAGAATGTGCATGGAGATTTCATCTCCATGCACCTTCCATGTTGGACGGCCACCCATTCCATATAGGAATGGTGTGCCGCCCACTATGGGAGTCCATGGAGGCAATCTCATGGATTCCCATGAGATTGCATATCTCCTTGATTTTTCTCGCTTATTTATTTGCAACAAATTTTGTTGGGTTTTATTCTTCAAAAATAATTCACAATTATCTTTGAGAATATTGCATTCTTGCCATGGAAAAAATTGTGAATCATATTCACAACCCAAAACAACATATAATTCATATTGTTAATTAATTACACAATATGTATCCAATACACATAATAATTAATCAACACATATAAATTATAATTAGCTCTCTCTAATACATTATAAATCACATTTATAATATATTATGAATAATTGGATATTTCTATCCACATTATTCTTATCCACATTAATTAAATCACATTTAATTAAATTGGATAATTTCTTCACACATCAAGATGATTAAATCACATTTAATCATTATTTCTTCATTGCTTAGATCTTATGGAATTATTCTTGAACCCTTCAAGAATAATGCAATCTCTCCGCAGATACTTGGAGATAAGGACAGGACGATTGTATTGTTCCACGTATAGTGACATGGATATTGAGATCATATCTCAAATCCAGATCGCGGGCCTCTCATAGATGCTTGATTAAATCAAGACCGTAAATCTAATCTTCTCATTGTATCTGAATCACATTCAGATCAATGTCCAACACTTGGACCAAGATTAGATCAGTTCTCTACTGAGAGGAGTCACTAAAATCCAGACCCGTTTCATCACTCCCTAGGAATGGAAGCGTCATGGTTATACAACCGTTTATGATCAAATCACCCTCAGGTATTCCCAATACCTGTACATCCCTCATACTGGAAGACTCAGACTAAACCCGAAGTATTGGATCAACTTTATACTGTCTACTTCATGGTTTTATCAGTAAGTTTCTCATTCGATCATTGGAAGTTGGTATCAATCATACACTTTCCAAAAGCGTATATTATACCTAGGTCTTGATCATATACTAAAAGTATATATCAAACCTACAAATTCAGTCAAGCTTCCAAAGCGAGACGACCATGCGCATGGAATTTGATTCTTCCCAATATCTCATGAGTGAGCTCATGTCTTCCGGTTCAGTAACTGAACCTGTATGATCCCTTTGAGAGATCGTATTACTCATATGCCCTTATATGCACACCAGCGCGCCGGTGTATAGACCTTGATTAGGTCATCAACCTATTGGTCTGCCAAATGTACACACTCAGACATATAGTAACACATCTGTCTCCGGTCAGAGGATGCGTGCCTATATCATGACAGCATATGATATAGGACTTTGGTTATCTCGATCTCGTTAAGTCAACTCTTTGACCTAACTAATCTGACACCTCCGAATCTCTATTCCTATGCAGAGGACCTGCATCAAGAGGTCAGTCAGATATCATCCTTCAGAGATAGGATTGCCATCTCCTACTCAGGCTGGAGATCATCTCTTAACAATCATTTGATGGTGCTTGATGAGTCCTCAATCTAACCCTTTAGATATTCATCCAAGCACCAGCCTCTATGATTCAATAGTTGAATCAACAGCTGTATGATTATTAAGATGGCCATGGTACATAACCCTAATTGTACTAAGGGACCTATTATACAAATTATTCATTCTTCATTTCAGATCAGGGAATGATATGTGCAATAACATTTATTGCATAATGGCTCGCCGTGGGCTCGCATTTCCAACAATCTCCCACTAGCCCAAAGAGCCATTAATGGGCTAATCATTTAAACTCACTCATGTGACAATCATAGGCTATTTAGAAAATAGCTAGGTAAGCTGATCAGTCACTCTGTTCCCGCGAGACTACGCCAAGTCCTTTTACGGTACTTGTATATCCCCAGTAACAGTGCTCGCATCCAATGCGAATGTTGCATCTTATGCAACCAATACTCAATCTAGTTAGTTACAGTGTCTTTGACACTACAGCTTAACAATTATCATAACCAGCATTTCCATAATCCTTATCAGAATATCCTTATTCCTGGAGATCACTATCTCTTAAGGTATCCACAGTTAAGACCTTTTAGATCTCTATCTATAAAGTCTTAAGTTTTTGAAGATAAGACTTTGAGATCACTATCTCAAAAAAATCTTGTCATCTATGAAGATTCTGTCATTACTGCAACCAAGTGTTTTATTTCCATAGTAGGTTTAGTAACAGTTTACTACTCCCACTGCATGGTAACCATCTGGCTTTTGTACATATCTAGCACACACCCAGCTTCTCAGAACTGATGCCCAATGGCAAGTAGTTCTAGCATTCACTGCCTCAACTCTTTGAGGTGCTATCCCTTTAGATAGGTCAGTACCATATCTTAAGGGATGGAAGCCTTTCTTGGAATTTCTATGAATAGAATATGTCCAAGGTGTACTACAAATGTGACAGTCCCATTATCCTCTTCTCTTTGCTTCTGAACAACTTCAGAACTAAGATCTGAGAGGCATCCTTGAGATCATATCTCAAGTTATGGAACAACCAGATAATAAAACACTTATTATCATCCTTATATCATTCTAAATGATTAGGATATTATCTACGTTTAGCACGATGAACACAAAGGCACTCCCACTAAGCTTCACATGGCTCATCAAGATTCTATTTGAAATCATAGCAATTATAATTCCATCAAATCTTATGATTCAACTTTAAGAAGCTTATCTGAGTCCATAGATGGATTCCTTAGCTTGCACACCTTGCTTTCGTCAACCATGAAGCCCTGGGGCTACTTCATGTGAATATCCTCAAAGAGGTATTCGTAGAAGAATGCAATATTGACTTACATCTTGAAGATGCAATAGTCAAGTTGTGTAGCTAAGGTTAGCAATATTCTGACGGTTTTAAGCATGGTCACCGAAGAGCAAGTCTCATTGCAAGCAATGTCTTCTTTTCCAGTGTATAGATTATGGCTACGAACCGTGCTTTGAAGATCTCTACCTTCCCATCAGGTTCCCTGTCTCTTGAAGATCCATTTACACCTTTACAGGTCTTACCCATATAGGTGGATCCTCGAGGGTCCATATACAACACTTGTATATGAAGTCTACATTAGACTTTTATTGCTATCCATCTATCCATGCTATGATCTTCAGAAGCTTCATCACATGAAGTTCGATCATTGTCAGATTTCTCTAACACATGGAATCCATCCTCAAACTCATTTGAAGAGGTATTAATGTTTCATCTTTAATTGTCCTTTTAGTTTCCAATTTCAGGAGTCTCATTATAAATGAGTTCCTACACTTCATTTTCATCTTGATTCTCAAGAGTCTCAACCTCTAAGAATCACATTCTCAGAGATGAGATATTTTAAGAATCTCAAGGTCATAAAGTAGGTATCCAATACCATCCTTTATTTTCCTAATGAAGCAGCACTCTCAAGTGCTAGATTCCAACATACATGGAACCTTCTTAAGGATATACATTGTAGTCTCTACTACACATATATACCTAGAAACTAAGGGATAATTATGCAAAAAATTCAATATTGATAAGATCATGTCACACATGATCCAATTGTATCTACCTATAACTCTTTTGAGTTAAGGTGTGTTAGGAGGATTGAGATAGAAATGATATTCATATCTCCATAAGGTATTCTTCGAATTTATCTAGTAGGTACTTGCTACCTAGATTAGATCAAATTCATTTTATCTTCCTTCAAACTTTGGTTCTAAACCAAAATTAATGAAATCTTTGAACATTTCAAAGGTTTCTTAGGTGAAGAGAAGAAATCTCATATCATACATAATCATCAACAGATATCACATATCCATAATGTTTACTATGATATAGATGATCCGCATACATCAATATGTATGAGATCCTGAATACCTTGACATCTTACACCATTCCCAAAGAAGGGTGTATTGGACATTTTTCCTTTTTGAATACAATATTCATAAGTATGTAAGTTTTGAAATTTTAGACATTCTAAAGTTTCATCTCTTACTAGTCTATTGAACAAATCAATAGACAAATGTCCAAGGCTTGATGCTAGATCATTGTCAAATGATCTTCATCCTCCTATTGATCTTAAGGTTTAATTTCAGTATTTAGAAATGTTAATGAACCATTCATTAATTTTCTAATTTAGTGGAGTCCACTAGATTACTATCTGAAATATATCCATCATAACTCTTTATGATAGTTCTATCTCAGAATTCATGTTTATTTCCAACATTTAGAAACAAACAATGAGTGTATTCTAATGTCTAGATCATAGAGACATTCTCTAAGACTAAGGGCTCTCCCACTGAAATTAACAAGTCTATATCCAACAGAGATCGTTGCAACAATTGCATCAATATTCACGTGGATAACTATAAACCTTTAAGATCAAATTTTCCAGTCTTCTAAAAACATATGCAACCCATTGCAAATGTCATCAGAAGATCGAGATACAATTATTTGACTTTATCTTATTCAATAAGTAAGTCAATATCAATGATTTATGTAGATTATTCTGATGCTCCATCCGAGTCCTTTTCTAAGGATTCTAGACAGACTTGATAGTCATACTATCAACACATCAACTTATTGCAGTATCGGCACTCATCCAACTCTTTGGATGTCATATGGAAGTCACAGAAGTCCAGTCAACTCTTTGACTTTCCTTCTTTCTTGGGTCCAACCCATGCTTCCATTGCGCTCCCTTTATCTATAAGCAACCATTGCTCAAGACAGAGGATCTCTTATTTTAAATTCAAAAGAATTCAAAATAAGAGTATTTCAACATTTATTTATGCTTCATTAAATTCACACAATATGAATACTATGAAGCTTCATGAATGACTAGAGTATAGACAGTAGAATAATGACATTCATCATCTATATCCATCTAAACTCTTAAAACATAGGTTCAGGTAGGTACTCAAACAATTTGAATACATCATCTCTTTATAGAGCTACCATTCTATATGATGCAGAGAACCATGTCATCCATGATTAAATGTCAAGAGCACAT
Organism: Ottelia alismoides; assembly: GCA_037367405.1. Lineage (NCBI taxonomy): Eukaryota > Viridiplantae > Streptophyta > Magnoliopsida > Alismatales > Hydrocharitaceae > Ottelia > Ottelia alismoides. The sequence goes on along the minus strand of JAZKJV010010026.1, from coordinate 163,696 downwards.
ATATATGCCAGAAAATCTTCATTGATTTTATAAGGATTATATGACAATTATGATCATCATCAACATGTCACTTCCAAAGTACATTTGATGATACCAAGACTATAGAGACACACAAACCCTAGGGTTGTAGTCCTATCATCTATTTAATTGTCATTCCTCATTATTATGAGGAAACTTGCATATTGCAACCACATACATTATGTGTTCAATTGCAAGTACAATATCTGGATCATGAGTCCAATCCATGATATTTTACTGGTTATTATTGAGTATATCATTGAGTGGGTTTTAATGAAGGATTATCTGAAATAAGAAATTTGCATAGATGTATGTATTTATATATACATATTTTACTTTGATTTAGGAATTTTTATATCAAAGTTGTCTTGCCTTGTCAACACTGAAAGTTCATTCCCTTAATCACTTTCAATGTAAGAGATATACTTACCATTATATCTCAAGCAAGATCTGGGATCTCCTTCCTTATCTTTGTTGCATCCCAATAATATGAGAACCTACAACTCGGATAAAAAGAAGCGAGAACACATTCCGCATTGCAAGTCCAACTTGCATTTCCCAATTCGGTCTTTAACACCCGAGCCCACCACCCCTAAGGCGATGTTGACCCGTCGTTAATTGAACCAACCGTCAACAGGAATAGTACTTGCTATACGCAATCCAATATCGCCCCAATAATATGAGGATCCGATATTGGGGTCACTACGTATACGGCCTTACTCTTTCGAGAAGCAAAGAGCCCGATCCAGATGCGCTTGCATACAGGAGCTGTCACTTCGGACAGGCGTCTCCCACATACAATCCCTGGCGACGGAACCCTTCGCCTTGACGGGAGACCATGGATGTCACTTATGTGATCCTCCATATCATATTCAAATTTTAATTAATTATCGTGAATCACATTCACATAATTAATTCTTCCAAGGGAATTATTAGCTCTAATCATATTAGAGTATTTCAATTGGACATAATCAATTTAATCATATTAAATTAATTATCAATCCAATTCAATCAATCAAATTTGATTATTTTACTTGAATACATATATGGTAATATCTCAAAATACGTATTAATTCGAATTTTAATAATTAGAAAAAATACATCTTAATCCCTCGGACATTATCCCGGCCCTACCCGCTGTCATGGCCAGTACCGACGAGAGTGGGACGGACCACATACGTTGCAACCCGCAACCCCAATGCTCTCCGACTAGGCACCATATCCGCCTCGGGAAAGGATAATGCCAAATTGATTAATTTGTACTTGAGATGATCATCGGTTCTTCAACCGAAATTGTACCATATAGTAATAATCAAAACATTTTTGATTATAAGGAAATTTGCTAGACAAATTCCCAAATCCTATTCAAGCATCAAGTTTGAAAAATTGTGGTTTCCAATTATGATTTAGATCACATCTTAATCAATTATTGGTTAAGGCAATGTCATTTAAGGGAATAATTATCATCAAATATTTCACAAATATTTATGCACAATCATTCTAGGAAATTAAATAATTTAATTTCACTAAATGATTAAATGGCAATCACCAATCAAACATTAAGTTTGATGAATGTGTTTCCAATTAAGATTTAGATCAAATCTAATCAATTAATTGGATGAGGCCAAGTCAATTATGTAAATAATCATCTTCAAATATTTCACAAATATTTTTCATGATTATTTCACGAAATTAACAATTAATTTCACTAATTGACAATCACTTGGTTCTAGATTAGGACTGTAATTTCAGCAGTGACCCCTTCTTACTAAAATTAGCATATCTCAATCATATTAAATCCAAATTAGACAAAATCAATTTTCATAGATTGCTAATTTGATTTAGGACAGAATCCAAGTGATGTTACACGCATTTCGAGGCAAGTCTAAACAGTAATTAACATTTTAATCACGTTCAGATCTACAGTTCCCGCAACAGTGCATACATGTTCATTAAAACAACCATATCTAGAGCATATGAAATCCGATTTACGTAAACTCAGATCCTATGGTTTCCTTATTTAATGGGGAACAAAATCAAAGTATTAAATTCGTGTTTAAACAATTTAAACAGTGCCGAATTTATTTACTAAACAGATCTGCGAAATCAAAAGCGATGAAAACTTTTGCGACCTTAACGAACCCAAGTCGTCCTCGGTTTTTCGAATCATATTCGAAACCGTCGACCTAAGGCTATGATAACACTTAAAGGATATGGAAATTATCCTCAAGCGCATCACGGAAGCGTGATCGTCGTATCGGATACGACGAAGAACGACTAGTCGTACTAGTTGTTCGATGCAGCGGAATTTAAAAAAATTTATTCGATGAAACCACATGATCCGAGAACCATTCTCAGATCGTTTCATCTATAACCACAACAAGTATAATGCAATACCTCTTGAAGCGTGGTTGATCAAGTCTCTAAAGAAAGAGACCTCCTGTCTCAAGTCCGATCGTCGGCGAGACCGCTTGCGAGCGCGGGGATGAACCGCGTTGTCCTCGCAATCCAAGAAGATGATCCAAGCATGGTTGCTCCTGATCTCGTCGCACGAGATCAAACGTCTCCTTCGTGAGAGGAACTCTCCAAGAAGACGGAGAACCGAAGAACGTCGAAGCGGCGGCGCGGTGGCGAAGGCGACGACGGTTCTCTCCTCTAGGGTATGGTGGACGGCCACCAACAAGAGAGGGAGAGAGGGCTGGCGTGTATGAAGAAATGAGGGAGAGAGAGAGCTCCAATATTGCAAGTTATTAGAGAGCATAGAATGCCTCTCTATTTATAGGGTTTTGGGATCCATGGATCTCAATCCATGGGACACATAAAATCAATGGATGAGATTGATTTGTGTCAATCCAATGGCCAAGATTGTTGTTGTCAAAAGCAACAAATTTAGGTTAAAATATATTTGAAAAAATCAAATATAATTTAGTCCTAAATCAACCCAACAAATAAGGAGAGAATGTGCATGGAGATTTCATCTCCATGCACCTTCCATGTTGGACGGCCACCCATTCCATATAGGAATGGTGTGCCGCCCACTATGGGAGTCCATGGAGGCAATCTCATGGATTCCCATGAGATTGCATATCTCCTTGATTTTTCTCGCTTATTTATTTGCAACAAATTTTGTTGGGTTTTATTCTTCAAAAATAATTCACAATTATCTTTGAGAATATTGCATTCTTGCCATGGAAAAAATTGTGAATTATATTCACAACCCAAAACAACATATAATTCATATTGTTAATTAATTACACAATGTGTATCCAATACACATAATAATTAATCAACACATATAAATTATAATTAGCTCTCTCTAATACATTATAAATCACATTTATAATATATTATGAATAATTGGATATTTCTATCCACATTATTCTTATCCACATTAATTAAATCACATTTAATTAAATTGGATAATTTCTTCACACATCAAGATGATTAAATCACATTTAATCATTATTTCTTCATTGCTTAGATCTTATGGAATTATTCTTGAACCCTTCAAGAATAATGCAATCTCTCCGCAGATACTTGGAGATAAGGACAGGACGATTGTATTGTTCCACGTATAGTGACATGGATATTGAGATCATATCTCAAATCCAGATCGCGGGCCTCTCATAGATGCTTGATTAAATCAAGACCGTAAATCTAATCTTCTCATTGTATCTGAATCACATTCAGATCAATGTCCAACACTTGGACCAAGATTAGATCAGTTCTCTACTGAGAGGAGTCACTAAAATCCAGACCCGTTTCATCACTCCCTAGGAATGGAAGCGTCATGGTTATACAACCGTTTATGATCAAATCACCCTCAGGTATTCCCAATACCTGTACATCCCGCATACTGGAAGACTCAGACTAAACCCGAAGTATTGGATCAACTTTATACTGTCTACTTCATGGTTTTATCAGTAAGTTTCTCATTCGATCATTGGAAGTTGGTATCAATCATACACTTTCCAAAAGCGTATATTATACCTAGGTCTTGATCATATACTAAAAGTATATATCAAACCTACAAATTCAGTCAAGCTTCCAAAGCGAGACGACCATGCGCATGGAATTTGATTCTTCCCAATATCTCATGAGTGAGCTCATGTCTTCCGGTTCAGTAACTGAACCTGTATGATCCCTTTGAGAGATCGTATTACTCATATGCCCTTATATGCACACCAGCGCGCCGGTGTATAGACCTTGATTAGGTCATCAACCTATTGGTCTGCCAAATGTACACACTCAGACATATAGTAACACATCTGTCTCCGGTCAGAGGATGCGTGCCTATATCATGACAGCATATGATATAGGACTTTGGTTATCTCGATCTCGTTAAGTCAACTCTTTGACCTAACTAATCTGACACCTCCGAATCTCTATTCCTATGCAGAGGACCTGCATCAAGAGTCAGTCAGATATCATCCTTCAGAGATAGGATTGCCATCTCCTACTCAGGCTGGAGATCATCTCTTAACAATCATTTGATGGTGCTTGATGAGTCCTCAATCTAACCCTTTAGATATTCATCCAAGCACCAGCCTCTATGATTCAATAGTTGAATCAACAGCTGTATGATTATTAAGATGGCCATGGTACATAACCCTAATTGTACTAAGGGACCTATTATACAAATTATTCATTCTTCATTTCAGATCAGGGAATGATATGTGCAATAACATTTATTGCATAATGGCTCGCCGTGGGCTCGCATTTCCAACATGTGATGCCCTACCGCTCCGTATACCCTCACCGCGGCAATCTTCTCGATTCAATTTCAGATGCGCTTGCTAGAGGACAGTGTTCTCCACCCTCTGTTTCTTGTTCGAATCCTCATCCAATGACTCGAAGCGGAGCGTAGAGGAGGAAGAAGAGGACTTGTGTTGAGGTCGTCTTACCAGTCACCACCATCTCAGGACACTCAGATGGTGGTCTACCAGCCGGATCAGCCCCTGGCAGTACTCCCACCACCCTCTTACGAGCCGGAACCGTTGATGGATGTCAACTAGATTTGGTATAACCGACCCCAGTCGGGTATCCGACGAGATCATCCCGGATTCCATTGGTCAGCCGGAGGTGTCAGTTCCCAGTAGTAGCCTCCAGTTCAGGGTGGCCAATACGACCATCAACGAGAGCAGCACCAGCAGCCCCCAGTCTCCCAGCAGCAGTCATCCCAGCCACAGCAGCAGTATGGTCCTCGTCCCTATTAGCAGGGACAGTCTTGGAGGCGAGAGCAGCCTCAGCAGTATCATCCCCATCAGTACCCCTCTCACCCGTACCAGCCACAGCAGCAGCCTCACTACCATCGAGGCCACCCGTCAAGTTCTCATGGGCCAGCCTATGAGAACCCCACCTTAGACGATCTAGCCTGCCTCATGACAGAGCAGCAGGCTACCTTCAGATGGGAGATGGATGAATACGCCAGGAGATGCTGGAGATCGTGAGAGGGAAGGTCGCCATTCCTGCCCAGATTGAGCCAAACCCGAACAATCTGAAGAGGAAGTCTGAGCAGGTAGAGTTCACAGAGATTACCACTCCTAATGATTCTTTTTGTGATTTGTCTGCATACATGTTTGATGCTGATTTTGTTACACTTAGGAGCGGTAGGATGCCAGCAGGCGGCGCCTCGTCTGAGCGGTGACCCCACGCCACTTCCAGGGCACCAGGCGAGGAGGAGCGCAGTACTGAGGCCGCGAGAGATGATGACGGTGGTGCTGACGCCACCATAGACGTTGATCCAGCCGACAGTACTGAGGCCGTCGTTTCACCAGTTGGAGGAGGCGGTACTGACGCCACCACAGTTGCTGAGCTAGAGCGTGGTACTTATGCCGCGAGACGACATGCCGAGGGTGGTACTGAGGCCACCACTACTTCTGTTAGTCCTGTTGTTTTTCCATCTGTACATGTATCTCAGGACGTTTCTGGAAATAAAGGAAAGGGTTTGTTCTTTTCGGATCCACATGTGTTGATTGATGATGTTTGTGTGGATTCTACTGTTCATGAGCATGCCAGGCCCTCTCCTAGTCCTTCATATGAGAAGGACCCCGTGATCCCCTTTCTACGAGCACTTCACATGGCAAAGGAGAAGAAAATAGAAAATCCAAAAAAGAATCACCAGATAGAGTTCAGCCAACAGATGATAGATCGATTCCATATCCAGCTGACTCTTCAGGAGGCCTTGGAGCACATCCCTCTACTCCAGAGATCACTCAGAGATAGGACCACAATTAGGAGGAAGAGGAGGAACCATCAGTCTGAGATCCATGTGCTCACTAGAGCCACTTGTTTCGCGATACAGAACCAACTGCCAGCCAAGAGGCCAGATGCAGGAGCCACATATGTCAGATGCCACATTCATGAGCAGAGGTTCGACCGCACTCTATTAGACAACGGTTCTTCGATCAACCTACTTCCAGCAACCCTTCTCGACCGTTTCGAGTTGGGCACTCTCCGACAGAGCAGGACGGTCCTTCAGTTTGCTTATCGATCTATCAAGAGGTCGAAGGGGTTGCTGAAGGACGTTGTCGTCACAATTCAGGGCCTGAAATTCCCCGTGGACTTCGTTGTGTTGGACATGGAGATCCTTGAGTCAGTGACCGACACCCCCATCATTTTAGGACGTCCGTTCTTGGCCACAGCCAAGGCAGTATCCGACCATGATAGCGGGAAGGTATACTTTCGCGTCGAGGGCGAGAGTATACAAATAGAGACGGCCGAGGAGACTAGAGCCAGAGATTCAGATTGCTCAGAGCCGACCGCAGATTTAGAGCAGATGACAGAGGCAGGGCAAGACATCCACCAAGACTGCGATTTTGTGATCATAGATGACGGGGTAGTTTGGGCAGATCCAGTCGCACAAGCCATCCTCTCACCTTCAGAGTTCGCTGATGCAGAGACGAGAGCAGAGGAGAGCTTGGAGAGCGCATTCCTGGTCCAGGATACTTTTCAGGCAGCAGATTCGATTCTCGACCGCGAGACAGATTTTTGTGAGTCTGATACAGTTCCCTCGGAGTCAGATACTGATTGGGCAGAGTTTGATGATTTGACACACTGAGCCTACAGCTAGAGAGGAGGTTGATTTTGAGTAGAGCAGAGACAGAGCAGTCGAGCAGCCTTCTCCAGATCCAGTTTGTGAGTGAGAGTTCTCATTCTCCTGTGCAGATTTGGCAGCATACACTCGAATTCTTCAGAAGCTAAATCCGCCAACACCTACTTGTCCAGAGCTGAAGCCGCTACCGTCGTCGCTGAAGTATGGTTCCTTGTGGGTGAGCATGAGATGTACCTAGTCATTATCTCCGCTGATCTGACTGGAGAGCAAGAATCTCTTCTGATGGGGGTTCTTGAAAAGAACTGCAAGGCGATAGGATGGAGTGTAGCCGATCTCCAGGGGATCAGTCCGACTCGGTGCTCCCACCATATCTATCTCGAGGATGAGGCAAAGCCGTCGCGTGAGTTCCAGCGGCGGCTGAACCCGAATCTTCGAGAGGTTGTCATGAATATCTACCCCATCTCCGACTCCAAGTGGGTCAGTCTGTTGCATGTGGTGCCCAAGAAGACGGGCATCGCTACAGTTATCAGTGAGTCTGGAGAGGAGATCGCTACCCGGGTACCCACTTCTTGGCGCGTCTGTGTGGACTGCAGATGATTGAACTAGGCCACCAAGAAGGATCATTTCCCCCTGCCCTTTATTGATCAGATTATTGAGAGGCTGGCAGGGAAGAGCCTTTATTGTTTCTTGGATGGGTACTCCGATTATAATCAGGTGGTCATCGTGCCTGAGGACCAGGACAAGACCACCTTCACCTGTCCCTTCGGGACATATGCTTTCAGACGCATGCCATTTGGATTGTGCAACGCTCCGGCAACATTTCAGAGATGCATGCTGTCCATCTTTTCGGATTTGGTGGGGGAGTGCTTGGAGGTCTTCATGGATGATTTCTCGGTCTACGACGACGGATTCGATTCTTGTCTTGACTGCCTAGACCGAGTCCTTCAGCGATGCATAGAGGTTCACCTAGTGTTGTCTTGGGAGAAGAGTCACTTCATGGTGACTCAAGGGACGGTGCTTGGCCACATCATCTCCAACAGGGGCATGGAGGTTGATCCGGCCAAGGTGGATGTCATTAGAAAAGTAAATCCATCGTCCAACTTGCGGCAGTTACGGTCTTTTCTGGGGCACATCGGTTTCTACCGACGCTTCATTCATGATTTCAGCAGGATTCCCAACCGTTGACTGATCTGCTGATGAAAGACATCGAGTTCCTTGTAGATGATAAGTGTCTATCGTCGTTTGAGACTCTCAAGAGCTGTGTTATAGAGGCTCTTGTTCTCCAGCCAACCGATTGGTCTCTCCCATTCGAGATCATAACGGACGCTTCCGATTTTGCCGTGGGGGCCGTGCTGTGACAGAGGAGGGATAGAGTCCCATTTGCCATTCACTACGCTAGCCGTACATTGGATGTCGCGCAACGGAACTACACAATCACTAAGAAGGAGATGCTAGCCATAGTTTTCGCCCTAGATAAGTTCATATCTTACATCATTGGATCTAAAGTGACCATATACACTGATCATACCGCCATCCGGTACCTCATGGCAAAGAAGGATGCCAAAGCCAGATTGACTATATGGATGCTTCTACTCCAGGAGTTTGATATAGAGATTAAGGATAAGCCTGGAGTCAAGAATGTGGTGGCGGATCATCTCTCCCGATTGGAGTATCTTGAGGATTCTGAGTACAATGAGCTGTGCCATTGGGTACATCTCCCTTTCACCTCGTTTATGGCAAGCCGCGCCATTTACCTGTTAAGATGAGACATAGGTCACTTTGGGCAGTCACTGATATACTTTTAGATCCAGAGATAGGAGATCAGAGGAGGGCAGAGTTAGCAGCCCTGGAGGAGCTTCATGATACCGCCGTTTCAAACAGCCTACATTACAAGGAGAGAGTGAGGAGTGGCATGATTCTCATATCAACCACAAGAAGTTTGAGACAGGACAGAGAGTATGGTTGTTTGATGCTAGGCTTCGTCTATTTCTAGGGAATCTAGAAAGCAAATGGAAGGGACTGTATTTTGTTAGAAAGGTGCATGATAATGGGAGTATTGATATATCTGAGTTGTCTTCTGATGCTACCTTTTGAGGGAACGACCAGCGGCTCAAGCCATATCTAGATCATGAGCCGCGGGTTGTTGATGTTGCCCCGATTCACTTTGCGTGAGATGTGGTCTCTTGACTCACATCTATTGCATCTCATGCCTGATTATCATTGTTCTTCCGACTTGTATAGATACATTTGTCCATATCACTCTATTCTTTAGTCCCACACCCCTTTGCTCATCTTTGATTATGCTATACTTAGGGTGTACTTTACCCTAAGTATAGGGGGTATAGGACTCTCAGGTATTCTATTGGTTCTTTCTACCCTTGTTTTGCTGCCTATACGTAGGGATATTTCACCCTAAGTATAGGGGGGTAGACTCTGTACATCCTTCCACTCGGATTTCCCTTCATGTACAACTTGCTATACTTAGGATTACTTGATCTTAAGTATAGGGGGAAACACTGAGTCCTCTTCATTCTATTCTTTGATTCGTCTTTGTATATAGCCATTCTTTTCCCTTCCCTATACTAAGCACGAGTTATGTCTTCTTCATCGCTCTTGATCACTCTGAGGACATCGTTCGAGCTAAGTAAAGGGGTGTGTATATATTTCATATATACTTTAGCCATAACTCGTACTTTGTGTGAGTGTGTTAAAAAATAAAAATGGCTAAAATCCATAAAAATTTAAAAAATTCCCTTGTAAATAAAATCCATCTTGCACATACCTATTTATGTATAAAAATTATTTTTTACAAATGATTGTAAAATCTTTTTGTGTAAATAGCTTGTAAATATTTTCATATCAAAATCTATGTATATAGTACAAAATTTTTTGTAAAATGTTTGAAAAACAAAAAGTTTGCAAAAACCTTGTGTAAAATTTTGTAAATATTTTGCAAAACTTCGCATTCATGCATACATCCATGTTTTCAAACATTTTTCAAAAAATTTGCACATGTGTAAATATTTGTAAATTGCATATTTGTAAATTGTATCTTTGTAAATACTTGCACAGTTTTTCCAAATCATAGTTGACATTTAAACCAGCCTGGAATTAAATTGACAAATGGAGCTTGTTAAGACCTTAATCCACCTAATGATAAGAGGGACCTTATAGGGCTTAGGATTGAGACTTTTCAGGTCCATTGGGACTTAATTCTTTGAGTCCACTAGGCTATGAGCATATGTCATCTTGATGAGCCTAAGTAGAGCACTTAACAACACAAGCATGACTCTCGGAGATAATGGCTTTACTTGCACCAGCACTTTACACATAGCTATCCACGGATGAAGTGGTGATGAGGCAATTTCCTTTGGCTTGGGGTAGCATATGAGGGTAGTAGTACTTCTAGGCGGAACCTCTCTTCTTCTTATAGTAAAGGAAGTGCGTCTCAACTTGGTCTGGTGGTCATGAAGTCTAAAGACAGAAGCCGTGGGTTGCAATAAAGCATCAAAAGAGGGATAGTCTACTGGTTCAAGAGGAAAAACTCCTTGTAGATATGTTGCACCATGTAGATATGTTGTACAGATGCACATGAAAAAAAATGTGCAAAAAGAAAAGAACTCCAAAAAAGTGGTGGGTCGGATTGAAAATTTAATAATCCCACCGGAGTGTACATAGTCAAATAAAGCAAAGCTTAGGTTATACATGATCATCTCATGAAGCTTGCAGCGGGAGACTCAGCTACACTAGTTAGAGCTCCCAAGGATACATGGCTACACTGGTCATGGTCCATTCTCTCCTTCCCCCTCTTCTTGAGCCGGTTGCACTTGAACTTAGAAGGGAATACCCTGCTTCTCGAGGAAAGAGTTGCTAGACCGAGGCATTAGAGTTACCGGGTTGAGGGAGGTTGTTTCTTTATTACTTCTGAGGTGGGGAGCTGCATATCACTTACACCGTACAAGGAAAGATTCATGGTCATTAGAGTTTGTGTATGTAGACTTGTTCTGATCTGGTTTATTGAGGAGTCTTGACCATAGATTGGTGGAACTTAGAGGCTTTAAGTTTTAAGATTAAGTCCAAATAAGGTTCCGACAAATTAATAATCCAAAGGTCTGACCGAGCTCCATATTTCAATTTAATGAAGGAAAGTTTAATAATCAACCTTGATTTCTCTTCTTTTTCTTTTTCTTTCTATTTTTGCACTTCTTTTTCAAATAAGTGTTTGCTAAGGGACTAGCAAAAGTAAAGTATAGGGGGTGATGAATCCCCATTCATCACTCTTTATTCCTTTATTTTAGCTAGAAATCTTAGTCAAATGCCCTTTAAATAGGTGTAAATATCATAAATTGTCAAAACACTTGCATCTTGCAAATATGCATAATTAGCATATTTTTTAGTAAAAAAGGAATAAAGAAACACAAGGAAAAGAGGGAAATATTAGAATAAATATTGAGTGACCTAATCCCAAGGGAGGGCTCAGCATGGGCCTGACAGCAAAAGAATCCAAGTAGAGGGAGATAAGGTCAATCATCCATGTACACACCCCTTGTATTTAAATAAATTTATTTTCCTCAAAATAAAAATTAAAAAGTGTTTCTAATATTTTTTACATATTTGTAAAAACAAAACTAAAATAAAAATCAGAAAAATAAAAACAAAAATAAAAATCATTTCCCACCTTGTATATATACCATGTACATATGTATATAAACCTATTTATTTAACCTATGTAAATACATCATAATAATAAAATAAAAATACCTTATTATTCCAAATTTAATGTTGCAAATAAATAAAATATAAATTTTGAATAATTATATAAAAATAAACAATTAAAAATAAAAATAAAAAATACATATGTATATATACCTATATATAATAATATAATGTAAATACGTTATTTATTTTTTAAAAAAATAAATAAAAATCACTAAAAATAACTTGAAAAATAATAAACAATCTTCATGTTTAAACTTTTCGAAATAAAATCATTTACTATTTTTAATTGAATTTTCAAATAATTAATAAATGGCGGCTTCTGATTGGCCCACGGGGGATGTTGACCTCCGGTCAACTCCCCCCCCCCCCGGACCACTTTCTACTCGGACCCGACTCTCGATCCGACTTCGCCCATTTTTCCCGAGTCGCTCCGATCACTTCTCATCCAAACCCCGGGCCCCGATTATACTCGATCCATCCCTGATCCACGCCCGGTGATCATTCCTAGGGATCCGAGCTCCTATTTGCTCGTTTGACTCCATCTTCTCGGATCCCTAGCAGTATAAAGCCCCGCCTCCGGCCGACTTTTCACGCCATCTTTGGCTCCGCCCTTCCATCCCAGGACCTCCATCACCCTCCTTAGAGTGACAGCTATCCGAGGGTCGTGTCGCAGTGAGGAGGAGGTGTCCCCAACCACTGATCCGGCGAGCTCTCTCGTCGTACGCCGCCGCTAGGTGCGCCGAGCCTCGGACCCCGACGAATCCTTGAGGCAAAGACCCCCAGAGCTCTGCCAGCTCGTCCACAGTCGTCTTCGACCATCAGGTATCCCCGATTCACTCTAGTTTAGCCTAATTTCCGATTATGCCCATTCGCACTGCCGACCTTCGCCGCCCGATTCCCACCGATCCGACCGCTCATTCACTCATCTAATAATCGATTCACGATCACGAGACTCCTACCCATCTTCTTCACCCATCCGATCAACCTGTCTCGCCTCGGAGTAGGACCTCGAGTCTCCTCCACCGTCGCCTCGCCGGAGACCACGCTCCGCCCTCATCTGACCACCCATTCCACCCCTAACCGGGTAGAGGCACTTTGACCTCGACCCAGGAGTCCTTCTTTGCCATTTTGCAGGTCAACAAGACCCATCTGAGGGTCCGCACGTTCAAGCACAGGAGCTTGGCTCCTCCGCCATCGCCGGAGCTCCCGGGAGCTTCTTGGCCTCATCGGAGTCGCCCACCAGCTGTCGAAGAGTCTGAGCTTCATCTCGCCATCTCACCAGCCCAAGAGGAGGTCCCACGTGCACGGAGTGAGCCGACGAAGTTCGTCGGAGACGAGTTCTTCCAGGACCTTCAGCCACCGTTGGATTGAGCTCCTGCCCCAGTTTAGATCACGGCCGTTCGTTTGCGAGAGATCTACACAGCCTGATCCACCTAGGGCTCGATCCGGACCGTTCATCGACGAAGAGGTACCCTCGCTTCTCAGCCATCAGATCTACACGTGGCACCCTTTTGGCCGTCGATCTTAAATAAAGGGGTAATATCACTTAGGCCCCTCTATTTGTTGCATTTATAGTTTAGTCCTGTAAATATATAAGTGTAGTTGTTTTATTTTTGATATTTTGCACTGTGGACCTCATGTTTATTTTATTTGCATTATAGTCGCTGTCTATGTGGAACACGTGCATCGTCACGTGATATTTTGGGATATTTGCATGTATGGGCTTGGGTTTTATGCCTGTTATGAAATGACATTAAGTTTTTGATATTTGCAGTTATACCCCTGTGCGTGGTTTTTATTAAACATGTGCTGAATATTTGGGCTTTTTGCACTTTCTATCCTAAGGTTTCAACACGTGTTATGATTAAGCCCCTGAAAGTATGATTTCTTACATTTAGGTCCATGTGTGTTGTGTGCCTTGTTTTTATTGAATAAAAAAACAATTTAAATCCAAATTAGATGAAATTTGGATATGTGGCTCCTGCCACTGTGTAAAAATTTACCTAAATTTTTGGGAATTTTTAGGCTTTTTACTATTTTAAAAAAATCAAAAATACGCATTTTTGTTACTGTTTGAAAAAGAAAATCAAAGAAAAATATAAAAACCTCTTTAAAAGTTCTAAAAAATTAGGGATAGTTAGTTTTAGTGTATTTTAGCTTCTTTCCATTTTTGAGCTTATTTGGATTTATAAAACCCATAAAAATTGCAAAACCCTAAAAAACTTATAAAAATCATTAAAAATTCTATAAAAATCAAAAAACACAAACTCTTTTTCTGTAGTTTAGTTTTTATCTATATTTTTCATAAAAATTGCCTCCAGATTTTTATTTATCAATTTTATATTTTAATTGATCTTTCAAGTCTAGTTGCACAGTAGCTCATATTTTTCCTCTTTCTTGATTTTTATAAAATCAAATAAAATTGAAAAATTCTGAAAAATTCAACAAAAACACTTCAAAACATTAAAAAAACAAAAATAATATTTTTTGAATTTTATGGATATTTTTGAGTGCTTTAATAAATTGTTGTATTTGCTCGGTTTCTCATTTTCTTATAAAATTAAAAACACAAAAAAAATTAAAAATAATTAAAATCGACCAAAAATATTTTCTCCTTTGTTATTCGATTTTTGACTACTTCGTAGGTTGCATGGCCATCCCGTGCTCCTTGAGTCTGACCCTGGTCGCTATACCAGGTTAATAAAAGTAGCGAGGACCGCTCTTGATTTTATTGTTTGATTATCTGATTTTGGTGGTCTCTTTTTCTTGATTGACTGATCCCTCTCGATCCGGGTCACAACGACTTGAGTGTGATTATTTTTACCTAGCCCGGATTGAGTGTTGAATTTTTTGGTCATCAGCTCACTATCATGCTTTTCGATTACTAGATGGGGGACTATGTTTGAGGTAGCATAATAACCCTCTACCCTCCTTACGGAGTCCTTGGACAAGCCTAAAGTTTGAAACCCCCACCTCTCCCATGGACATGGCATTGTCCCCTCCCACCATGTAAAGGCCATCCTCGACATTGGGATTGGTATCGGTGGTGTTGTCATCAATCTCTATGTAGAAGGAAGAACAATGATGGGAGGGGTCCCACGTGCTCTATGGTGAGCACTGTGGTGGGGGTGGGGTGGGGATGATACTAATCTAAGATGGTTGATTAAGGGAATCAAATATCAGATCTATGGGCCATGGTTTTGACAGTTGAGGACTTGTAGCGAAGGGGTGTATTGCAAGTTGAGAGAGGTCGTAGGATCAGTGAGAGCATCCTCTGTTGTTACAACATGTGTTGTATCATAAGGAAGCCACTCGATCACACTTGGGATGTGCACTAGCCATCTCAACACCCTCTGAGAGACGTCCGATTGGTGATCGAGTGGCTCCCCTACGTTACACCCATGTTGTAACAATACTGGATCTGTCTCCATAGGAGTAACACACGATAATAGAGTGCTTCACGACAATGATGTGAGTGGTGGTTTGACACAACCATCGCCAATCCATTGATGAACGACATTTTCACCACTTTAATAATCGTATTTTATTGCAGTATAGGTTGGTGAAATGATTCATGCAAAGACCACACCTTCGAGTACGTGACAATTATTTTTACTAGGCAAGATACCAAGGTCAAACATAGGGAATTGTGATTTTGTAGTTGTGTGGTTTGAAATTAATTTAAATAATTAATTAATCATTCAATTATTTTTTATGTCAAAAAATAAAATCTAAAATAAATGAAAAGGAATGCGATGAAATGCGATACAAAAATAAACAAAGAAGGCAATTGAGCACCACATCTGTGATGATGATTTTTAATCCCAAAAAGATGATCACTCAATCCTTCATTTTTTCATAGATCGAAGATAAGTTTATTCAAGAAATGTAATCAATTTAAATTCAATATGCCGGTTCAGAAGATCAATAAATAATAATCTAATAAGTTCAGAGATATGTTTAAATATTCTCATGATGTTCTACCCTAATTTCCCTATAAGTGAATAGCCATTATCTCCAAAAAAATATCAGGGAAATAATTTCTCGATCTTCCTCTTTGAAGCCCCTGCAACTTAAGTTAAAATCCTCAAAATTATCTGCCCATATGTGTTTAGTTAGGTTGTTGGCAGATATACTTTAGTAATCCCTTAGATTAGCTCCCATGTGATTAAATCCTAAATGAATAAACATAAATACTAATGGATTAATCAATTTGATTCTCCTTGGATAAGCCCATGCAAAGATTAATACTTTAGAAAAATCAACAATAATCACAAAGAATTAATCAAATTAAATTCCTCAATCGAATTCTTGCAAAAGATATCGTTAATGTTCTCCATAAAATAATGCACAAAGTGCCAGAAATTAGTATGCATATATCAAGAGGATGAGCATAATAACCATCAATGGCAAGCCTATGATCTGTTCATAAAGTATATAGTATGATAGAGCGTTGAAGAACCTTTAAAACGACATATTGTGTACTAAAATTGGAGTTCATATGAGAAAGATATGCTAAAATGAGATATCATGGACTAAAAATCTAGAAAAATATATATTTTCTTCACAGAATAGCCTTTGGAGGATTTATCTGCAATATAGAAAACTCGCAAGGTTTTTTTGTAATTTTTCTAGTGCATCACATGCAAGGCACATGACGTCGACATCAGCATGTAGTCCTTGTTTCAATTTCTAGAACCAGGGGACGACCAGATGTAAATTGCCCCCCCCCCCCACGTGCTTCTTATGTAAGGGGAGGGTTCAGAGGTGGCGGGCGAACAACCATGTGTCGGCCGGAGCGGTCTGAGGCAGAACAGTTGGAGTTGGAAGATGGTGTATGGGCGCTACGCTTGTGCGGAGGCTGTATATCTGAGGTTTGTGCCCCTCCGAGCACAGGGCCACGGATGGCGAGGCAGTGACCGCACCATCCGTGGGGCGGTGTCTGTGGCAGAGAGGCGCGACCCAGCAATGACGCCATTTGAAAAACCTGATATTACCCTCATTAATTTTATGGAATTAACATTCAATTCCATTGTAGTCGGACAATTAACAGATTAATCAAAATGACCACTGCTTAATTAATGTTTTAATTAAAAGCGACCAGTCAAATTTAAATTTTACTTAGGTGAACCCATGGTCAAACTCAGGGATGCCACTATCTCTTTAGGTCAATTATTAGGCGAACTAGAAGCAGGATTTTCAAGGAAGAATATGAATATTTTTGTTATTTTTCTCTTTTTCACTTTTATGGGTTTTCAATTTAAAGGATGTAATCAATTGCGAAAAGAAACATGATGTATGAGTTTTGAAAAATACTTTTTATGTAGGAAAATAATGATATGCTATGTAGTGAGAGAGAAATAAATATATGCAATTTTTTTTATTTTTTTGAATAATGATAAACATGATGAGAAGTGAAGACACAAAGATAATGGTGAATGTGGAACAATCACACCAACATCAAGCAAGCCATTCAATTAATCCAAACCTCCTTTTTAAAATGAGTTTGTCAATTAATATGAGATTAATATCCCTATAAAACTCCCAAAATCAAGATAAAAGTTGTTGAGTAAAAGAATCAATGAATTAAAAGACAGTGCTCAAAAAAATGAACCAAAAAGAACTTTAATTAATTGCTATCAAATAATGTCGTAAAAATAAAATCTCAGTGTTCAATATGATAGAGAATATTCAAGGTTTAAATGACACCAAGAACGTCAAAATCAGATAAAATATGTTGGAGATATGATCAAATGAATTTAAAGGGCTCAATAGTAAGTAAAATAATTAAAATGTTCGCAGATATACCCTTGGAGAGAGGTTGCTCTATAATATGCAAAATTCAGCTATCCTCTTCTGCAGTTTACCCTTGATGAGGGTATAAGTGTGATTTTTGGGAGAGTCAGGGTGCAAGGGTGCAATTTGCTCCTGCCACATGTGACGGGCACGTGGGGATCTAGAGTTTAGGAGGTGGTTCGGGTGGTCTCTCCACGTAGCACGTTGAGGCGTTCGGCTGCTCCCGAAGCTGCTGGTTCGAAGTTGTGGTTCGGTGATTATCTGTTGCTTCGCGTCCTTCGGATTAACCAAAGCTCTTGGTTGGGAGCAAGGCTCAGGAATGATCTTGGACGTCTGATGAAGATGGATCCAAGGGCCACAAATTGGATGTCTTTAGATGTGCCAGATTTGTTGAGTTTGTTATCTAATGTCGGATGTCTCTTGGATCTGGGAGTTAAGCTTCTATGGTGCTTCTTTGTCGGCGGAAACCAAGCGAGGAACGATCGTTTTTGGGAGGTGCTCTCAGAGCGAGTCGGGCGAGGAAGAGAGCTTGACGCTCCCATGGCCAACACACGACCAGAGGTCATTGATGAAGGCAGAGGCGGCGACGAAAACGGTGACGCGAGTGCAAGGTGGTCGATAGAGATGCTGCTCTATGCAGTTGTGATGAAGAGGAGCGCGGGCGAGGTCGGTATGAGGGCCTTGATGGAGATAATGACGAGTGGTGGCGGATGGAGTCTAAGAAGAGAGCCTGCCTTAGAGCGAAGCTATATGGCGGGAAGCCAAAGATGCGAAGGGGATGACAACATGGATCGAGCGAGTGGTACGGTTCTACTAGAAACAAATAAGAAGGCGGAATGGAATGGTGGTGGTCAGGTGGAGTAGCCGGAGAGAGATAACCAAGAAAATAAAGAAGAAAGAACCGAGAGATTACCTTGGTATGCCTGAAGGTTGGATTCAAAGCTTGATGAAGCTCTTGTCCACCAATTATCGCCTCGAAGAGCTCAAGCGAAGGGAGCTCTAAAGCTTAAGCAGCGAGTTCGCACAACTGTTGCTACAAGGAGGGATGTTCCATCTCGGATCTCACCTTCCGTGGGAAGCTCGACCGTCATCGCTCAATGGAGCTCCTTTAAGCTATCACCTAGAAGCAGTATTTTGAAAATCGGATCGGGATGACCGGTTCGACCAGTCCGACCAGTGAATCGGGCATGGACCAATCTGGTTAACCGATTTATGCAGGTTCAGTTCGATTATTCAAATTTTAATTAACCTGCCCGGTTCAACCTTTTTTTTGACCCGATTTAACCAAGTTCAATCGAAGTTGAATTACATTTAATTTTTAAATTATTTAAAAATTTTGTTGGTAGTGGGAGTGGAACCCATGATTTTTGGTTACCTAATTCAAGCTTCTAACCAACTACACTAACACAGCTTATTGCATATATCAGATTTTAAATATAATTAAACTATTATCATGTTATAGAACATTTAGTCCAAATAATATATATATATACGATATGTATGACATTTGATGGTATATAAGAAAAATAGTTTATGTATAGTATGAAATATATACATCATCTATGTATTTTATTTATATTTCAAGTATATTTAAGTGTATATTATATATATTATTTCATTTCGATTTGATTAGTCGATTCAATCACTTTTTCACCGGTCCAGTTTAATCCAGTTTTAAATAATGATGACGTTATCATCTAATTGAACCAGTTTGATTACATGGTTCAACTCGATCCGACCATTTCAATAAGGTTTCCGGTTCGGTTTCAGACACCTTGCCTCAAAGAGAGTTAGGGCTGGTGGCTATGGTGGCTCTCCCTCTCCGTCGACAGATGATTGTCACGATGCAAGCACAGGGGGTTAAATAGGAGTGAGTTCTGGATCGACCTGTGAGGGGATAAGGGGGTGAGGATGGTAGAGGTGGTCGTTGAGGGGATAGAGCGAGGGTTGGTCAGCGGTTACGGAGGTTCCGTGGGTAGAGATGATAGGGTGGTTCAGTCGTGCGCGGAGCAAGGAACGATCGGCTGCAGGCGGTTGCCGGTCAACCGTGAGGTGCAGAGGCTGTTGGGGTCACCATTACAAGAGAGGGCAACATGCGTGGAAGAGAAATCGGAGGGGGGCATCACGTGTGTTGCATGTGATGGGCGATAAATGAGGAAATGCCACATGACGCATAGGAAAGACAACCACGTGGCGGGTTAAATTTAATAATACAAAATAAAATTAAAATTTTAAAAGAAATAAAATCAATATAAATAACTTAATTAAATGATAAATAAATAAAAAAATAAAATAAAGGGGGTGACACGTGGCAGCTCTAGGAGCTGCCACATGTCATTCCCAGAAAATAAAAAAATTAAATTCAATTGAAAATAAAAAATAAATAACAAAAAGGGTCAAATAAGAATGTAGCTAACACAAAAGTTTCTCATCTCGACGAGATCTACAACTTTCGTGAAGGACCCGTAGCTAAAATAAATCATCTATACAAAAAATATTTTTATGGGTATCTTATAGGTATAAAATACTGCATTTTTTGTCTTTTGCATTTTATTAGTATTTTTAAATAAGATAAAAATCAAAAGAAAGTTAGATAAAATATAAAATAAATATTTACAACCTATTCTTTTTTTTAGATTTTTAATAAAAAGATAAAATAAATAAAATAAAGGAACATACGTACAATATACAATAGGGGCCCAAAACCCATGTTTCACATACAAACTCCTATTCTTTTGAATTTATTCTTGTTTAAAAGTGACTGGATGCATATTAATTCAAAAGTTTTTTTTGACCAGATATTAATTCAAAAGTAAGTAGGAGTCCATAAGAGACTGTATGAGATAGATATTCACGTTTAAAGGCTTTTAGTCTCAAACTGGGGTTTACATTTTATTGGTCAGTTTTACAAGTTAGTGTCTTTTTAGGATTTTTCATGGATTAAAGTTAGTGATATAAACATAATGAAGTTGGTTTCATGTCAATTGGAGTTAGCATGAATTAATTAAATATGCATGAAGTTAGGTGAAAATGTGAGGAAATTATGAATGCAAATGTGCATGCTAAAATGCAGATATTAATTCTAAGTGCATGAATGGTAAAAATACATAATAAACGATGAAATGCAGCTAATTACTCGAGAATGAAGCTCTATTTTCAACTTTTAGTGTGATGGATCACAAATTCATCAAGCGGTAATGATGACGGAGGGCGACGCGGCTTGGAGAGGAGTGTGGGCTCTGAGGGACACTCAAGCCTACTGGAGTGCGGGTGTGAGGCCTGCTGGAGTGGAGGGCGAGCATGCGACGAGCGGAACACGATCGTGGGTGGGCTGCAGTGCATCATCCTGTTGTGCATGGTGGGGCGGCAACCTGTGGTGGGGGTATGCAAGGGGAAAGGCCGCGGATGGGCGACTGATGGGCAGAGAGGTGGCGGTGGCGTACGGATGCAAGCCTGGGCAGAGCTATGATCCATGAGGTGGATGAGGAAAGTAAGAAGAAGAGCACGAGGATGAGGGAGAAGAAGAATAACCTGGAAGATGGAGTGCCAGAGGCAACTCTGGTCGTTGCTTCAAGGAGTCGACTGGGGTGAGCTCCAAAGCTTTAACCATCTTAGCAGCAACAGAGGATGTGCTTCCTCTGGATCATGCTGCGGTGGGAGCGTGTAGCTATCACCAACGCTCGAGGGATGAAGAGTGGATGATGGGTGGACCAACATAAGAGGGATTTAAAGGATGAGGAGTAATTGTCGCATGGAGAGGGTGAGGGGTGAGCGGCCCTTGTATGTAATGATGGAGATGGGCAACGACTATAGGAGAGGAACATGGAAGGTAACGACGTGGTGGGGGAGGAAGATGGCACGTGCTGAGAGGAAGTGAAAAGAGAGTGGGGAGAGAAGAAATGAGAGGGAAAAAATAATAAAAAATAGTAAAATAAATAAAATTAAAAGTTAAAATTTAAAAATAAAATAAAATAACAATAACAATAACAATATAAAATGAAATTGAGGGAAAAATAAAATATAAAAATTAAATAAGAAGAAAAGTAAAAAAGAAATAGTCAATGAAGTCAAATCAAAAAGTTGTCAACATGGAAGTTATTTGTCTTGACAAGATCTACAATTCCATGAATAGTCCAAAATCAAAAGAAGTCATCTGTAAAAGGACTATTTTTTGGATACACTATATTGATAACCATGAAAATAAAGAAGAAAGAACCCGGAGATTACCTTGGCATGCCTGAAGGTTGGATTCAAAGCTTGATGAAGCTCTTGTCCACCAATTATCGCCTCGAAGAGCTAAAGCAAAGGGAGCTCTAAAGCTTGAGCAACGAGTTCGCACAGTTGTTGCTATAAGGAGGGATGTTCCATCTCGGATCTCACCTTCTGTGGGAAGCTCGACCGTCATCGCTCAATGGAGCTCCTTTAAGCTATCACCTAGAAGCAGAATTTTGAAAATCGGATCGGTGACCGGTTCGACCAGTCCGACCAGTAAATCGGGCATGAACCAGTCTGGTTAACCGGTTTATCCAGGTTCGATTCGATTATTCAAATTTTAATTAACCTGCCCGATTCAACCTTTTTTTGACCCGATTTAACCAGGTTCAATCGAAGTTGAATTACATTTAATTTTTAAATTATTTAAAAATTTTGTTGGTGGGAGTGGAACCCATGATTTTTGGTTACCTAATTCAAGCTCCTAACCAACTACACTAACACAACTTTTTGCATGTATCGGATTTTAAATATAATTAAACTATTATCATGTTATAGAACATCTAGTCCAAATAATATATATATATATGATATGTATGACATTTGATGGTATATAAGAAAAATAGTTTATGTATAGTATGAAATATATACATCATCTATGTATTTTATTTATATTTCAAGTATATTTAAGTGTATATTATATATATATTATTTTATTTTGATTTGATTAGCCAGTTAAATCATTTTTTTTCACCGGTCCGATTTAATCTGATTTTAAATAATGATGACGTTGTCATCTAATTGAACCAGTTTGATTACATGGTTCAACTCGATACGACCATTTCGATAAGGTTTCCGGTTCGGTTTCAGAAACCTTGCCTCAAAGAGAGTTAGGGCTGGTGGCTATGGTGGCTCTCCCTCTCCGCCGACGGATGACTGTCACGATGGAAGCACAGGGGGTTAAATAGGAGTGAATTCTGGATCGACCTGTTGATGAATCTACGATTCATCACTCTAAAAGTTGAAAATAGAGCTTTGTTCCCGAGAAATTAGAGACATATTTCTACTTATATTGTATAATTAGCATTCATGCATGCATTGATAACATTTGCATTTTAGCATTCATATTTGCATAAAATAAGAAGCCAAATTCTCTTTTAAATATTCACCTGTATATTAGCTAAAATACCCCATTTGTATATATTTTACACTAACTCCAAATCCAATAAAACCAACTCTATTATGTAGATATTACTAACACCAAGTAAAGAAAAATATCAAAAAAATACTAACTTGTAAAATTGACCAATAAAACCCTAATCCAAGTTAGAAACCATGAACCTTAAAATGCACATATCTCTCTCATACAGTGTCCGATTTAGGTCTACTCACTTTTAAAGTAATATACATTTAGAGACCTTCGAAACAAGACTAATTTCATTAAAATCGGAGCTCGTATGCAAAACTTGGGTTTTGGGCCCCTTTTGTATATTGTACATAATGACCATTTTACCCCTGTATTTTATCTTTTTATTTTCTTCATTATTAAAAATCCAAAAAATTAGATTAAGTTGTAAATATTCTTTTCATATTTTATCTAACTTTATTTTAATTTTTCTCATTTAAAAATGACAAAAAATGCAAAAGATAAAAATGTGGTATTTTATACATATAAGGTATCACCCCAAAAATACATTTTTGTACAGATGATTTCATTTGATTTTCGGCCCTTCACAAAAGTTGTAGATCTCGTTGAGACGAGCAACTTTTGTGTTGACCACTTTTTGATTTAATCCATTTTGTTATTTCTTTTTGATTTTTTACATTTAATCTTTGAATTTTCTGGGAGCGACATGTGACAGCTCCTGGAGCCGCCACATGTCACCCCAATTTTTGATTTTCGGATTTATTTTTTTGTTATTTTCGGATTTTATTATTTTATTATTATTTTAATTATTGTTATTTTTAGTAGCCTACTTATTTTATATCATTATGATATTATTATTTATTCCCCTTCTACCTCTTCTCCATTCTTTTCCCCCACTCCAAGCCACATCTTCTCCACTTCCTCCACCATTTTCTCCACTCTCTCCATCTCTTCTCTAACTCCATCCATCCTCTTTATAATCTCCTCCACTCCTCCATTCACACTCATCCGTCGTTTTCGAGAGAAGTGAGGTCGAGCCCCTTTAACCTTCAGGTGACAGCTGCAGGAGACGAGTCGAGCGACGACAACCTCAAGGCGAGATCCGCGGCATCACCATAGCCGCGTCGTGAGATCCGATTGGACTCACTCAAGCTTCGGAGCAACCGCCATCTCCTTGAGGCCACAACCGAAAGCCGCTCACCGTGCCTTCACAATCCGGCGAACCGCAGGTGATTTCTCTATCTCTGCTTTGTCATTTTTTATCTAACATTGTTCGTTCATCTTGTTTGTCAAACAAAAACCACACCATTAATTTATTCATCTATCACCACCATTCTCATCATCATCATAAAACACTCACACCACCATTGCATTTTCTTTCTCCATATTTTCCCTGCAAACAAAGAAAATCACATAAAAAATACACCACCACCATCAACATCATCACCAAATCACCATCTTTCCACCTTTTCATTTGCATTGTTATTTCTTGTAATGTACAAAAAAATTGCAAAAGTAAAAAAACAAAAAAAGAACACAGGAACACAGGAGGAAGCAGCATCAGCTACTGCCGCTGCCGCCTTCCCCTTTGGCCGGCAACCACCCCGCAGCCCCTTGAGGCCGCGGCAGCGCCACCCCGGCCTGTTCATCCCCGCCGAACTCCTCCGCAGCAGAACCGCCCCCTGACCGACGCCAAGCGGCTCCAGCCGCTTGCTGCCCTCTCCGCCACAGGCGACCATCCAGGTCGCACACCCTCTGCACCACGTTCCCTCCAGCCACGCAAGCCACGCCCCAGAGCTGCCTCTCGCGTACCCGGTGCTCCGCCTCCATCTCCACGAACGTCGCCCAGCAAGGGGCTGTGCCTCCACAGCTCGCCGTCGCGTTCTCCTCCCCAAGCTCCTTCGCATCGCCCACAGCGCGCCTCAGGCACCGCTCCTGCTGCCATCGCGGCCTGGCCTCGCCCTCCAAGGCAGCCCTGCCCCGAGCCCGCGCCGCCCCGGTGCTCCGCCCAGGCAAGCAGCCCCCTCCCACGCGCCTTCAGCACCTTCACGCGCATCGCCCACAGCCGCGCGCGCCCCGCGTTGCCATCTCCCAGGCCTCGGCATACGCGCCCTCGCCGGCCTCGTGCCGTCCTCCTCAACCTCGCCGTGCCGCCGCCGCCCCTTGGCTTCCTATCGTGTGCCCTAGCGTGGGGCTGAAGAAGGTCTTTGTTTTATTTATATTTTGAAATTTTACACTTGCATCCTTACTTGTTTCTTTAATTGCAAAAGTACCTCTTAGGCATAGTTTGAATTTGTTAATTTCATTTCTGCATTGCACTTCTACCCCTGACTTTGTATGTTAATTTGGAGAGTCAAATTGCATCATTTTATTCAATGAAAAATATCTTATTGTAGATCATTTAATTCTTTATCTTTGAGCTATTTAATTGCATTTTTTGTGAGCATTTATTTATTTATTAAAAATCAGAGAGTGAAAATCAGTAATATTTTACCCATTTAAGCTCTGAAATTCGCACATAGTCATTTGTTGCTCCAAAAATTGTGATATAATTTGAATGATGCCTTTAAGTGTGCTTTAAGTACTGTCCAAATTTCTTCCAATTCGGAGTTGTATTGTGCAAAAAATAAATTCTAGGCTGATTTAGGTAAATGATTTTTAATTAATTCCATGAATCATATTTTTGAGAAATTTCAACTCTCTTAGATTCCTTATTGAAATAGCTACCTGAGATAAATCAATCTCTGGATAATTTAACTTCGTGGATTTAATAGGAATTAAATACCACCAATCGCTCTGTTTTCAGTAAAAAATTCATAAAAAAATCAAAAAGTGTCAGAAAATTATAAAAAAATTAGTGTAGCTTAATTTCATCATGTTTAACTTTCAGTAAATTTTTTATAATTTTTGCATATCATTTGCACGAAAAATTGTATAAAAACCCCAGAAAAGTTTGCATTTTTCATTTGTGCATTTTAAATCCAAAAATTCCAAAAAAAAATATATTTTGCATTCATCATTGGATTAGGTTTACAGGAAAAATATAATTTGGCTAATTTGGACTAATTTCGTATTAAAATTAAATTTGGCTAAATTGTTGATTTTCTTAATAACCTAGTTCATTCATATATTGCATTTGGCATTTTTATTGCATAAAAAATACCAAAAAAACACTTGGAAAACCACAATCTAATCCCTCTAATCTGATCTCGAGTTGTTCCTTTGCCTCCTTGAGTCGACCCTGGGGCTTGCCCAGGCTAAATAAACATAAAACCGCATATTTATTCATTCGACGATTAATCGATTTGTGCGGTAATTTTTGATCGACGCGGATCTATCCGACTACAACGCAGTAGTCTAATAAAACAACATAAAAAGGGTAGATCATCGCGGTTCGTCAAATAGCGTCGTTGCCGGGGAGGCGAACGGCTTAGCATTACTTTAGAAAAATTAGATTTACGTTTTCCTATTCACTCGGGTAGTCTGACCCTCGAGTCGCATTGTAATTATTCATTTTTTCTTTAATTATTTTTCTGACCATTTCTGTATATATCTCTCTCTAACATAATTCCATCTTTTTGTGCGAGGGCCCGGTGGACTTGGAGCGACTTTCTTGAAATCGACGCATCTCGAAGTGTATCGGAGGCCGACGATTCTTGGATCAAGTCGGTTGTTGGACGTCAAAAATATTTTCGCAAAAAAAAGGTGTCTGCATTTACAGCAGTTCCCGTTTGGGTTCTCGCGTGTGTAAAAATAGTGGAACCGTGTCCCCGTGTGCTGTGTGGTTTGAATTGTAACTTAGGCTTGCACTAGCGGCTCCTCGAGCCACTCTAGGATTTGCTTGTGCTCGTAATTTTCTAGGACCACACATCACTTAAAAGACGTACTTAGACTGCAGATCTAGTCAAATTAAACTTGTTCTTCACTCGCTAATAGAACTGCTTGTCTAGGAGCGGCTTTTCATCGTCTGCATTCATTTAGTGTAAAATTTTCAATTCAGTACTGCATCCTGCATTGTAGAGAGCTGGAGGCACTGTAAGTTTTCTTACTCAGGCATTCATCATCGTTTCTCGATTGCATCGGCTTTTTTCGATTCTCTCTCTCGATTTTCTAACCTAGGATAAAGGAATTGGGACTGGACGGTAGACGTGATTGCATGTGTGGATTAATATCAGTGACAACTAATCTTTAAAATCGGGACTGCTAATCGAATTGGACTAAAAAATTGACTAAAATTGACCCTTGTTTGCGGGAGAGTAACCCCGACCTTGTTTCAGGCTGAGTGAGAGTACTTGAGTGTGTGTGAACACCTTAAGGCAGAGCCCAAATCCCCGCCTTCCATATCACGGGCCAACTGATCCTAGCAAATATCACGAGTTGGATACTTTTAGCTCATTGACCAGTACCAAGTA
Organism: Ottelia alismoides; assembly: GCA_037367405.1. NCBI lineage: Eukaryota > Viridiplantae > Streptophyta > Magnoliopsida > Alismatales > Hydrocharitaceae > Ottelia > Ottelia alismoides. Next base: position 136,338 of record JAZKJV010010026.1, on the reverse strand, counting down.
GCCTCCGCCTGTTCGCGGGTAGTCAGGGGCGAACCAGCGGTACTTCGCGACAAGGCCTAGCTTTGTCAGCCTCCGCCTGCTTGCAGGTAGATAGGAGCACAGTCTTTGAGTCCCCAGCTCCGGATAGGAGCAAAGAAAGGAAGGACCGGCGGTATCTTAGGCGACAGGTTAAACAGGGAAGACGCATCCGGCTCTGAGCCGACTTCCCTATAGGTCGCGTAACTCCTTGCTATCTTGCTTGAAAAATCATACTTAAAATTGACAAGATTAATTGGACTCGGTTTCGGGTCCTTCACCGTGTTGAGTGTGAATTCAAAGTTTGCTCTTGCATTTATCTTTGTGTCTGTCCGTGTGTGTTATCCTGCGTAACTGCGTATTTTCTACCTCAATCTACTTACATATCTTCTTCAAGATGTCGGGATATTGGTCCCCATACCCTGTGACCTCTGGTCATTCCTCCTTGACCACATACCGTTCATCTTCACCTTCTCCTTCTTCCATGTATCCTCTGCCGTCCACGGGAGACTCTTACCCTTGGTCGGTCCCACCTCAACCCGATTATGAAGTCAGAACTTCGACTGATTTCCCCACTTCTTCGCATTTCTCACCTACTCCATATTCTAACACTCCGGATCCACTTCCATATTGGGCTGGCTATCCTTACTCTCGAGAGCTTGCAGGAATCAAAGAACCGAATGAAGAGCAAGCCACTGCTGAGAAAGATGATTGGCAAAATTATATGCCCCTGCATACTTCATTCTCACCTCAAGTAGGGACCATACAACAATCAGCATATATACATCCCAACTTGACCTTAGGGCATAACTTGGTTGATCGAACAAGCTGAATGGAGAGGCCTGAATATCATGATTTCCCAGACTTGATTGACTTCAGTGATCAAGCTTCCATTGACCAGTCGTCATTCGAAGAGCCTATACATTCACAAGATTGGACTCATGAGCTAGACTTATCAGTCCCCGTTTCATCATATGAGGCTCCGACCAATATTGGCCATCTAGATGGTCCATACTCGACCCAGCATTACATGCCGGAGTCTAGGTATGTTGAGTATGAGACCTCAATATCTCAGCAGTACCCTCCACTTGAGCAGAACTCTCCCATGATTTGTCATGGGAATTTTGTGGAGGATGACATCTCTAGACTTATTAAGAAAAATGAATCATTTGGCAATGAGTTAAGAGATGTCATGAACATATTGCACTCAATTTCGGCCAGCCTAGGTATGAAAATGGAGAAGGAAGTAAGTAGATCTGATGTTGAAAACCGAGCAAGCATCAGGGAACCCACACCGTCTGTACAGCTAGAGTCCATTCTATCTCCCTCTTCTACTAACCACTTACCCTCCAATCCAGAGTCTGATCACTCATCCATCAAAAACACCATAAAAATTGAAAAATCAAAAATCCACATAAAAATTGAAAATGAAAAAGATCTAAAAAAATTGGATTCTGCCCTAAGGGAAGCACTCGATGAAGAGTTGATTTTCAAACTTCCCTTAATAAAGGCCATAAATCACTTCCCCGACCTCAAGAGATTTGTAAAGAGTAAATTGATGCCCAAGAGGTCGGGTAAGAAGAGAACAAGGACTGAGAGACACATAGTGTCTATGGCCACCTCCTTGGTGATGGGACGAACGACCAAGAGCCGCAGAGTGAAGCGGTTGCCTAGGGTTGAATGTGAAATCAAAGACACTATCTTTACCCATGCAAGAATCGATGATGACTCTCCAATAAATATCCTCCCGACCTCTGTATTTGACAAGCTCAAACTCAGGCCAATCAGAAAGTCGAGAGAGATCGTTCAACTGGCTGATCAATCCATCAAACGGTCTAGAGGAAATATTTCAGTCATCATCACTTTCCAAGGTGCTCGACTCCAGGTGGACTTCACGATCACTGACATCGAGCACCGAGGAGAGTTTACCCAATCTTCGATTATTCTCGGGAAGCCGTTCTTATCCTCAGCTAAAGCGTCTATAGATTGCGAGACTCGGGAGATCGATTTCTCAGCATTGGGAGCACTCCGACCTCACCCATTCTTTGATACACTTTACTCTAAGGTAACCCACACATCCGCTGACAGTCGTAACCATCGAGAGGTAGATGAGTCCCACCTCTCTGCTACACCTGAGAGACCGACTGCCCGGACGACCGCTGGTTCTGAGACTCCCCATATCTTCACTTCATCAACTAATTGCACCACCACCATGACAGGTTCTAAGGAGGACTCACGACCAGAAGCTATCATTAAGTCGGACACAACCTTTGTTGATTGCCTTGACCATTTTGATGATCCGGCACAAGAGCCCAATAATGACAAACTGACTGAAACCACTAGCACCTTCCCGAGCCGTGTGCTGACCCTTCAGGAATATTACAATCTATATGGTGACTCGTCTGATGAGGAACCCATGGTCAACACCACACCATGTCTCAGACCTTCAAATGAGACAACCAAGACTAAATTGACTCCACATAAAAACACGGTTGCTCCCTCTTCTAGTCGGCTATTTAGTGAGAGTAAGTCGAGAATTGATTCCTCGAGGAGTTCACCCGAACCTCTCAAGGCGCGTCTCTCTCATCTCCCTCTCAATGATTCAGGATCTAGAAAACCGACTAAGAAAGTTTCCTTCAACACACCGGAGAAGGAATTTTCTGAGGAGTCCTCATCTAGCCCGGACAAGGTAATTTATATGAGTGAGCTCAGTTCGGCTGTTCTCAAGCCCTATCTAAGCAAGTAGCCGTGTGCCGACCCTCGTTGGACGATCCCTACACCTAACTATTATTCATTTGAGGACGATTCCAACAGCGACACATATGTATATTATCCACCTCCTCGCGTCCGCAAGAAGGTTCGTCACAAACCTTCTTAATCCTTGTACATTCTCATTCTTCCTTGTATATATTTTCTCTCCCTTCCTTCCAGTGATTCGAATCACTCGCCCCGGTTCCATATCATTTCATGATTATACTTAGGATAACCAGATCCTAAGTATAGGGGGGAGAGTGACCCGCATCTATTCATTGTACATCCTCCAGATCACATCGGTTCTCATACTCACTCCTGTCCTATACTTAGGCTGACCAGAGCCTAAGTATAGGGGGGACCGATGCCCATCACGTATATACTCATCCACTTCTCCTCTTGCCCTCGTCCGCCCCATTTGTGATCTTCTTCTACACTTAGGCTGTCAAGAGCCTAAGTATAGGGGGGCGGTGCGACTTCTATACGATTTTTGTAATTTTAGCTCTGATACGCTTAGCCCGAGCTATTCTTTTTAGTCGCTTTTCGTGCTCTGAGGACATAGCACACACTAAGTATAGGGGGCGTGTATATATTACATATATACTTTACCCATAGCTCGTACTTTCACATATTTTTGTATATATTATGCAATAATTATGGGGTGGGTAAAAATTGAAAAAAAAATTGTATACTTGTATAATATTATAAAACAAAATGGTAGAACATACTCATGTAAAATTGGTTGTAAAATAAGATGTAAACCCAAAAACAATTTGTGTTGTATACTATGTATATTATGTGTAAATTAAAAACTTGTTGTAAATACAAATTGTTGTATACTTATACCAAAAAAAATTCTGTCGAAAATAAAGGCTTCTTATTTACTTTTGCATCCTTGCATTAAAAAAAAGAGTCTTGCATTTCATTCATAGCATGTCATCTGCAGCTCATCTGCATATCTTGCATATGCAAGGTGAAAAGCTAGTGGGTTCTGAACCGAGTTGTGAGTAGATATTGAGGATGGACTTGATTTGACCTTAATCCACCTAATTTCAGAGGAACCTTATAGGAACTGGAGTTAAGATTTCTCAGGTCAAGTGACTTAATTCTTTGAGTCCGCAAGTCTATGTTCACATGTCATCTTGATTAGTCTAAGTAGGATATCTCGTGCACACGCACGATTCTTTTAGACAGTGACCTAACTTGGACAAGCACAATGCACGTAGCTCTTCATTGATGGGGTGGTGAGGAAGTAGAATCCTTTAGCTTGGAGTAGCACACGGGTGGAAACATCCGTCCTCCTCTAGGGAGGGTAGTGCATCTCAACCTAGTCTGGTGGTGTTGAAGTCTAAGGACAGAACGCTGTGGGTTGCAATAATCTTCAAAAGAGGGATAGTCTACTGGCTCAAGAGGAAATACTCCTGATGTACATGTTGCACCTTGTATATAGTTGGAAAAAAAAGAAAAAGAAAAAAAAGAAAAAAAAAGAAAAAAAATAGAACTCCAAAAAATATAGACAGGCCACCTAAGGAAAAAAAATTGCCTGTTGGAGTATGTATATTAGCAAGAAGTCTGCAGCTGGATGACTTGGCTACACTGGTCAGGCATCCCGGGATAGGTTAGCTACACTAGCTACCATCCATTCTTTATTCTTTTCTCTACCCCCTCCTCTTGAGTTGGTCGCACTTGAACTTAGAAGGGAATACCCCGCTCCTCGAGGAAAGAGTTGCTGGACCAGGTTATTGAGTTACCTTGTTAGAGGAGGCTGGTTCTGAGCCATTTCTTATGTGGAGAGTTACATTTCACTTACACAGTACAAGTAAGAATCATAGTCATCAGAAATTTGCGTTTGAGGATTTGTTCTGACCTGACTGTTGAGGCATCTTGAATAGAAGACTTGTGAACTTGAAGTCTGTTAGGTCTTAAATTCAGATCCCAATAAGGTTCCGCCACACAATTAATCCAAAGGTCGAGTCAAGCTCCATTTTCAACTTTTGTTCATGACCTTGGTATGGAACCCAATCTCATTTCACTCTTGCATTTCGATTTAGTTGCTCGGGGACGAGCAAGGTTTAAGTATAGGGGGTTGATGAATCCGTGATTCATCACTCTAAAAGTTGAAAATAGAGCTTTGTTCCCGAGAAATTAGAGGCATATTTCTACTTATATTGTATAATTAGCATTCATGCATGCATTGATAACATTTGCATTTTAGCATTCATATTTGCATAAAATAAGAAGCCAAATTCTCTTTTAAATATTCCATGTATATTAGCTAAAATACCCCATTTGTATACATTTTACACTAAAAAACCAAATCTATTATGTAGATATTACTAACACTAAGTAAAGAAAAATATCAAAAAAATACTAACTTGTAAAATTGACCAATAAAACCCTAATCCAAGTTAGAAATCATGAACCTTAAAATGCACATATCTCTCTCATATAGTGTCCGATTTAGGTCTACTCACAATCCGGCGAACCGCAGGTAATTTCTCTATCTCTGCTTTGTCATTTTTTATCTAACATTGTTCGTTCATCTTGTTTGTCAAACAAAAACCACACCATTATTTTATTCATCTATCACCACCATTCTCATCATCATCATAAAACACTCACACCACCATTGCATTTTCTTTCTCCATATTTTTCCCTGCAAACAAAGAAAATCACATAAAAAATACACCACCACCATCAACATCATCACCAAATCACCATCTTTCCACCTTTTCATTTGCATTGTTATTTCATGTAAAAAAATATATACAAAAAATTGCAAAAGTAAAAAAAACAAAAAAGAACACAGGAACACACGAGGAAGCAGCAGCAGCTACTGTCGTCGCCGCCTCCCCCTTTGGTCGGCAACCACCCCGCAGCCCCTTGAGGCCGCGGCAGCGCCACCCCGGCCTGTTCATCCCCGCCGAACTCCTCCGCAGCAGAACCGCCCCCTGACCGATGCCAAGCGGCTCCAGCCGCTTGCTGCCCTCTCCGCCACAGGCGACCATCCAGGTCGCACACCCTCTGCACCACGTTCCCTCCATCCACGCAAGCCACGCCCCAGAGCTGCCTCTCGCGCGCCCGGTGCTCCGCCTCCATCGCCACGAACGTCGCCCAGCAAGGGGCTGTGCCTCCACAGCTCGCCGTCGCGTTCTCCTCCCCATGCTCCTTCGCGCCGCCCACCGCGCGCCTCAGGCACCGCTCCTGCTGCCACCGTGGCCCGGCCTCGCCCTCCAAGGCAGCCATGTCCTGAGCCCGCACCGCCGTGCGCGCCCCGGTGCTTCGCCTAGGCAAGCAGCCCCCTCCCACGTACCTTCAGCACCTTCACGCGCATCGCCCACATCCGCGCGCGCCCTGCGTTGCCATCTCCCAGGCCTTGGCATACGCGCCCTCGCCGGCCTCGCGCCGTCCTCCTCAACCTCGCCGTGCCGCCGCCGCCCCTTGGCTTCCTATCGTGTGCCCTAGCGTGGGGCTGAAGAAGGTCTTTGTTTTATTTATATTTTGAAATTTTACACTTGCATCCTTACCTGTTTCTTTAATTGCAAAAGTGCCTCTTAGGCATAGTTTGAATTTGTTAATTTCATTTCTGCATTGCACTTCTACCCCTGACTTTGTATGTTAATTTGGACAGTCAAATAACACCATTTTATTCAATGAAAAATATCTTGTTGTAGATCATTTAATTCTTTATCTTTGAGCTATTTAATTGCATTTTTGTGAGCATTTATTTATTTATTAAAAATCAGAGAGTGAAAATCAGTAATATTTTACCCATTTAAGCTCTGAAATTCGCACATAGTCATTTGTTGCTCCAAAAATTGTGAAATAATTATGAATGATGCCTTTAAGTGTGCTTTAAGTACCGAGAGCCAAAAAAGGATCTTTCGTTTATAATCTTGCAACAAAATATTTTCTTTGTGTGTCGGTATCCAAATTTCTTCCAATTCGGAGTTGTATTGTGCATAAAAAAATTCTAGGGTGATTTAGGTAAATGATTTTTAATTAATTCCACGAATCATATTTTTGAGAAATTTCAACTCTTAGATTCCTTATTGAAATAGCTACGTGAGATAAATCAATCTCTGGATAATTTAACTTGTGGATTTACTAGGAATTAAATACCACCAATCGCTCCGTTTTCAATAAAAAATTCATAAAGAAATCAAAAAGTGTCAGAAAATTATAAAAAAATTAGTGTAGCTTAATTTTGTCATGTTTAACTTTCAGTAAATTTTTTATAATTTTTGCATATCATTTGCACGAAAAATTGTATAAAAACCACAAAAAAGTTTGCATTTTTCATTTGTGCATTTTAAATCCAAAAATTCCAAAAAAATATATTTTGCATTCATCATTGGATTAGGTTTACAGGAAAAATATAATTTGGCTAATTTGGACTAATTTCGTATTAAAATTAAATTTGGCTAAATTGTTGATTTTCTTAATAACCTAGTTCATTCATATATTGCATTTGGCATTTTTATTGCATAAAAAATACCAAAAAAAACCACTTGGCAAACCACAATCTAATCCCTCTAATCTGATCCCGAGTTGTTCCTTTGCCTCCTTGAGTCAACCCTGGGGCTTGCCCAGGCTAAATAAACATAAAACCGCATATTCATTCATTTGACGATTAATCGATTTGTGCGGTAATTTTTGATCGACGCGGATCTATCCGACTACAACGCAGTAGTCTAATCAGACAACATAAAAAGGGTAGATCATCGCGGTTCGTCAAATGGCGCCGTTGCCGGGGAGGCAAACGGCTTAGGATCACCTTAGAAAAATTAGATTTACGTTTTCCTATTCACTCGGGTAGTCTGACCCCCCGAGCCGCATTGTAATTATTCATTTTTTCTTTAATTATTTCTCTGACCATTTCTGTATATATATCTCTCTGACATAATTCCATCTTTTTGTGCGGGGGCCCGGTGGACTTGGAGCGACTTTCTTGAAGTCGACGCATCTCGAAGTGTATCGGAGGCCGATGATTCTTGGATCAAGTCGGTTGTTGGACGTCAAAAATATTTTCGCAAAAAAAAGGTGTCTGCATTTACAGCGGTTCCCGTTTGGGTTCTCACGTGTGTAAAAATAGTGGAATCGTGTCCCTGTGTGCTATGTGGTTTGAATTGTAACTTAGGCTTGCACTAGCGGCTCCTCGAGCCACTCTAGGATTTGCTTGTGCTCGTAATTTTCTAGGACCACACATCACTTAAAAGACGTACTTAGACTGCAGATCTAGTCAAATTAAACTTGTTCTTCACTCGCTAATAGAACTGCTTATCTAGGAGCGGCTTTTCATCGTCTGCATTCATTTAGTGTAAAAATTTCAATTCAGTTAGCATCCTGCATTGTAGAGAGCTGGAGGCACTGTAAGTTTCTTACTCAAGCATTCATCATCGTTTCTCGATTGCGTCGGCTTTTTCCGATTCTCTCTCTCTCTCTCTCGGTTTTCTAACCTAGGATAAAGGAATTGGGACTGGACGGTAGACGTGATTGCCTGTGTGGATTAATATCAGTGACAACTAATCTTTAAAATCGGGACTGCTAATTGAATTGGATCAAAAAATTGACTAAAATTGACCCTTGTTTGCGGGAGAGTAACCCCGACCTTATTTTCAGGCTGAGTGAGGGTACTTGAGCGTGCGTGAACAACTTAAGGCAGAGCCCAAATCCCCGCCTTCCATATCACAGGCCAACTGATCCTAGCAAATATCACGAGTTGGATACTTTTAGCTCATTGACCAGTACCAAGTAGCCTCCGCCTGTTCGCGGGTAGTCAGGGGCGAACCAGCGGTACTTCGTGACAAGGCATAGCTTTGTCAGCCTCTGCCTGCTTGCAGATAGATAGGGGCACGGTCTTTGAGTCCCCAGCTCCGGATAGGAGCGAAGAAAGGAAGGACCGGCGGTATCTTAGGCGACAGGTTAAACAGGGAAGACGCATCCGGCTCTGAGCCGACTTCCTCATAGGAAGCGTAACTCCTTGCTATCTTGCTTGAAAAATCACACTTAAAATTGACAAGATTAATTGGACTCGATTTCGGGTCCTTCACCGTGTTGAGTGTGAATTCAGGGTTTGCTCTTGCATTTGTCTTTGTGTCTGTCCGTGTGTGTTATCCTGCGTAACTGCGTATTTTCTACCTCATTCTACTTACATATCTTCTTCAAGATGTCGGGACATTGGTCCCCATACCCTGTGACCTCTGGTCATTCCTCCTTGACCACATACCATTCATCTTCACCTTCTCCTTCTTCCATGTATCCTCTGCCGTCCATGGGAGACTCTTACCCGTGGTCGGTCCCACCTCAACCCGATTATGAAGTCAGAACTTCGACTGATTTCCCACTTCTTCGCATTTCTCACCTACTCCATATTCTAACACTCCGGATCCACTTCCATATTGGGCTGGCTGTCCTTACTCTCGAGAGCTTGCAGGAATCAAAGAACCGAATGAAGAGCAAGCCACTGCTGAGACAGATGATTGGCAAAATTATATGCCCTTGCATACTTCATTCTCACCTCAAGTAGGGACCATACAACAATCAACATATATACATCCCAACTTGACCTTAGGGCATAACTTGGTCGATCGAACAAGCCGAATGGAGAGGCCTGAATATCATGATTTCCCAGACTTGATTGACTTCAGTGATCAAGCTTCCATTAACCAGCCGTCATTCGAAGAGCCTATACATTCACAAGATTGGACTCATGAGCTAGACTTATCAGTCCACGTTTCATCATATGAGGCTCCGACCAATATTGGCCATCTAGATGGTCCATACTCGACCCAGCATTACATGCCGGAGTCTAGGTATGTTGAGTATGAGACCTCAATATCTCAGCAGTACCCTCCACTTGAGCAGAACTCTCCCATGATTTGTCATGGGAATTTTGTGGAGCATGACATCTCTAGACTTATTAAGAAAAATGAATCATTTGGCAACGAGTTAAGAGATGTCACGAACATATTGCACTCAATTTCGGCCAGCCTAGGTATGAAAATGGAGAAGGAAGTAAGTAGATCTGATGTTGAAAACCGAGCAAGCATCAGGGAACCCACACCGTCTGTACAGCTATAGTCCATTCTATCTCCCTCTTCTACTAACCACTTACCCTCCAATCCAGAGTCTGATCATTCATCCATCAAAAACACCATAAAAATTGAAAAATCAAAAATCCACATAAAAATTGAAAATGAAAAAGATCTAAAAAAATTGGATTCTGCCCTAAGGGAAGCACTCGATGAAGAGTTGATTTTCAAACTTCCCTTAATAAAGGCCATAGATCACTTCCCCGACCTCAAGAGATTTGTAAAGAGTAAATTGATGCCCAAGAGGTCGGGTAAGAAGAGAACAAGGACTGAGATACACATAGTGTCTATGGCCACCTCCTTGGTGATGGGACGAACGACCAAGAGCCGCAGAGTGAAGCGGTTGCCTAGGGTTGAATGTGAAATCAAAGACACTATCTTTACCCATGCAAGAATCGATGATGACTCTCCGATATATATCCTCCCGACCTCTATGTTTGACAAGCTCAAACTCAGGCCAATCAGAAAGTCGAGAGAGATCGTTCAGTTGGCTGATCAATCCATCAAACGGTCTAGAGGAAATATTTCAGTCATTATCACTTTCCAAGGTGCTCGACTCCAGGTGGACTTCACGATCATTGACATCGAGCACTTAGGAGAGGTTACCCAATCTCCGATTATTCTCGGGAAGCTGTTCTTAGCCTCAGCTAAAGCGTCTATAGATTGCGAGACTCGGGAGATCGATTTCTCAGCATTGGGAGCACTCCGACCTCACCCATTCTTTGATACACTTTACTCTAAGGTAACCCAGACATCCGCTGACAGTCGTAACCATCGAGAGGTAGATGAGTCCCACCTCTCTGCTACACCTGAGAGACCGACTGCCCGGACGACCTCTGGTTCTGAGACTCCCCATATCTTCACTTCATCAACTGCTTGCACCACCACCATGACAGCTTCTAAGGAGGACTCACGACCAGAAGCTATCATTAAGTCAGACACAACCTTTGTTGATTGCCTTGACCATTTTGATGATCCGGTACAAGAGCCCAATAATGCCAAGCTGACTGAGACCACTAGCACCTTCCCGAGCCGTGTGCTGATCCTTCAGGAATATTACAATCTATATGGTGACTCGTCTGATGAAGAACCCATGGTCAGCACCACACTATGTCTCGGACCTTCAAATGAGACAACCAAGACTAAATTGACTCCACATAAAAACACGGTTGCTCCCTCTTCTAGTCGGCTATTTAGTGAGAGTAAGTCGAGAATTGATTCCTCGAGGAGTTCCCCCGAACCTCTCAAGGCGCGTCTCTCTCATCTCCCTCTCAATGATTCAGGATCTAGAAAACCGACTAAGAAAGTTTCCTTCAACACACCAGAGAAGGAACTTTCTGAGGAGTCCTCATCTGGCCCGGACAAGGTAATTTATATGAGTGAGCTCAGTTCGGTTGTTCTCAAGCCCTATCTAAGCAAGCAGCCGTGTGTCGACCCTCGTTGGACGATCCCTACACCTAACTATTATTCATCTGAGGACGATTCCGACAACGACACATATGTATATTATCCACCTCCTCGCGTCCGCAAGAAGGTTGGTCACAAGCCTTCTTAATCCTTGTACATTCTCATTCTTCCTTGTATATATTTTCTCCCCCTTCCTTCCAGTGATTCGAATCACTCGCCCCGGTTCCATATCATTTCATGATTATACTTAGGATAACCAGATCCTAAGTATAGGGGGAGAGTGACCCGCATCTATTCATTGTACATCCTCCAGATCACATCGGTTCTCATACTCACTCCTGTCCTATACTTAGGCTGACTAGAGCCTAAGTATAGGGGGGACCGATGCCCATCACGTATATACTCATCCACTTCTCCTCTTGCCCTCGTCCGCCCCATTTGTGATCTTCTTCTACACTTAGGCTGTCAAGAGCCTAAGTATAAGGGGCGGTGAGACTTCTATACGATTTTTGTAATTTTAGCTCTCCTACGCTTAGCCCGAGCTATGTCTTTTTAGTCGCTTTTCGTGCTCTGAGGACATAGCACACGCTAAGTATAGGGGGCGTGTATATATTACATATATACTTTACACATAGCTCGTACTTTCGTGTATTTTTGTATATATTATGCAATAATTATGGGGTGGGTAAAAATTGAAAAAAAAATTTGTATACTTGTATAATATGTATAAAACAAAATGGTAGAACATACTCACGTAAAATTGGTTGTAAAATAAGATGTAAACCCAAAAACAATTTGTGTTGTATACTATGTATATTATGTGTAAATTAAAAACTTGTTGTAAATACAAATTGTTGTATACTTATACCAAAAAAAATTCTGTCGAAAAAAAAGGCTTCTTATTTACTTTTGCATCCTTGCATTAAAAAAAGAGTCTTGCATTTCATTCATAGCATGTCATCTGCACCTCATCTGCATATCTTGCATGTGCAAGGTGAAAAGCTAGTGGGTTCTGAACCGAGTTGTGAGTAGATATTAAGGATGGACTTGATTTGACCTTAATCCACCTAATTTCAGAGGAACTTTATAGGAACTGGAGTTAAGATTTCTCAGGTCAAGTGACTTAATTCTTTGAGCCCGCAAGTCTATGTTCACATGTCATCTTGATTAGTCTAAGTAGAATATCTCGTGCACACGCATGATTCTTTTAGACAGTGACCTAACTTGGACAAGCACAATGCACGTAGCTCTTCATTGATGGGGTGGTGAGGAAGTAGAATCCTTTAGCTTGGAGTAGCACACGGGTGGAAACATCCGTCCTCCTATAGGGAGGGTAGTGCATCTCAACCTAGTCTGGTGGTGTTGAAGTTTAAGGACAGGACGCTGTGGGTTGCAATAATGCTTCAAAAGAGGGATAGTCTACTGGCTCAAGAGGAAAAACTCCTGTTGTACATGCTACACCTTGTATATAGTTGGAAAAAAAAGAAAAAGAAAAAAAAAAGAAAAAAAAGGAAAAAAATAGAACTCCAAAAAATATAGACAGGCCTCCAAAAGAAAAAAAATGCCTGTTGGAGTATGTATACTAGCAAGAAGTCTGCAGCTGGATGACTTGGCTACACTGGTCAGGCATCCCGGGATAGGTTAGCTACACTAGCTACCATCCATTCTTTATTCTTTTCTCTACCCCCTCCTCTTGAGTTGGTCGCACTTGAACTTAGAAGGGAATACCCCGCTCCTCGAGGAAAGATTTGCTGGACCAGGTTATTGAGTTACCTTGTTAGAGGAGGCTGGTTCTGAGCCATTTCTGATGTGGAGAGTTACATTTCACTTACACAGTACAAGTAAGAATCATAGTCATCAGAAATTTGCGTTTGAGGATTTGTTCTGACCTGACTGTTGAGGCGTCTTGAATAGAAGACTTGTGGAACTTGAAGTCTGTTAGGTCTTAAATTCAGATCCCAATAAGGTTCCGCCACACAATTAATCCAAAGGTCGAGTCAAGCTCCATTTTCAACTTTTGTTCATGACCTTGGTATGGAACCCAATCTCATTTCACTCTTGCATTTCGTTTTAGTTGCTCGGAGACGAGCAAGGTTTAAGTATAGGGGGTTGATGAATCTGCGATTCATCACTCTAAAAGTTGAAAATAGAGCTTTGTTCCCGGGAAATTAGAGGCATATTTCTACTTATATTGTATAATTAGCATTCATACATGCATTGATAACATTTGCATTTTAGCATTCATATTTGCATAAAATAAGAAGCCAAATTCTCTTTTAAATATTCACCAGTATATTAGCTAAAATACCCCATTTGTATATATTTTACACTAACTCCAAATCCAATAAAACCAACTCTATTATGTAGATATTACTAACACTAAGTAAAGAAAAATATCAAAAAAATACTAACTTGTAAAATTGACCAATAAAACCCTAATCCAAGTTGGAAACCATGAACCTTAAAATGCACATATCTCTCTCATACAGTGTCCGATTTAGGTCTACTCACTTTTAAAGTAATATACATTTAGAGACCTTCGAAACAAGACTAATTTCATTAAAATCGGAGCTCGTACGCAAAACTTGGGTTTTGGGCCCCTTTTGTATATTGTACATAATGACCATTTTACCCCTGTATTTTATCTTTTTATTTTCTTCATTATTAAAAATCCAAAAAATTAGATTAAGTTGTAAATATTCTTTTCATATTTTATCTAACTTTATTTTAATTTTTCTCATTTAAAAATGACAAAAAAGTGCAAAAGATAAAAATGTGGTATTTTATACATATAAGGTATCACCCAAAAATACATTTTTGTACAGATGATTTCATTTGATTTTCGGCCCTTCACGAAAGTTGTAGATCTCGTTGAGACGAGCAACTTTTGTGTTCACCACTTTTTGATCTAATCCATTTTGTTATTTCTTTTTTATTTTTTTACATTTAATCTTTGAATTTTCTGGGAGCGACATGTGACAGCTCCTGGAGCCGCCACATGTCACCCCAATTTTTGATTTTCAGATTTATTTTTTTATTATTTTCGGATTTTATTATTTTATTATTATTTTAATTATTGTTATTTTTAGTAGCCTACTTATTTTATATTATTATGATATTATTATTTATTCCCCTTTTACCTCTTCTCCTTTCTTTTCCCCCACTCCAAGCCACATCTTCTCCACTTCCTCCACCATTTTCTCCACTCTCTCCATCTCTTCTCTAACTCCATCCATCCTCTTTATAATCTCCTCCACTCCTCCATTCACACTCATCCACCGTTTTCGAGAGAAGTGAGGTCGAGCCCTTTAACCTTCAGGTGACAGCTGCAGGAGACGAGTCGAGTGACGAAAACCTCAAGGCGAGATCCGCGGCATCACCATAGTCGCGTCGCGAGATCCGATTGGACTCGCTCAAGCTTCGGAGCAACCGCCATCACATTGAGGCCACAACCGAAAGCCGCTCACCGTGGCTTCACAATCCGGCGAACCGCAGGTAATTTCTTTATCTCTGCTTTGTCATTTTTTATCTAACATTGTTCGTTCATCTTGTTTGTCAAACAAAAACCACACCATTATTTTATTCATCTATCACCACCATTCTCATCATCATCATAAAACACTCACACCACCATTGCATTTTCTTTCTCCATATTTTCCCTGCAAACAAAGAAAATCACATAAAAATACACCACCACCGTCAACATCATCACCAAATCACCATCTTTCCACCTTTTCATTTGCATTGTTATTTCCTATAAAAAATATGTACAAAAAAATTGCAAAAGTAAAAAAACAAAAAAAGAACACAGGAACACAGGAGGAAGCAGCATCAGCTACTGCCGCCGCCGCCTCCCCCTTTGGCCGGCAACCACCCCGCAGCCCCTTGAGGCCGCGGCAGCGCCACCCGGGCCTGTTCATCCCCGCCGAACTCCTCCGCAGCAGAACCGCCCCCTGACTGACGCCAAGCGGCTCCAGCCGCTTGCTGCCCTCTCCGCCACAGGCGACCATCCAGGTCGCACACCCTCTGCACCACGTTCCCTCCAGCCACGCAAGCCACGCCCCAGAGCTGCCTCTCGCGCGCCCGGTGCTCCGCCTCCATCGCCACGAACGTCGCCCAGCAAGGGGCTGTGCCTCCACAGCTCGCCGTCGCGTTCTCCTCCCCAAGCTCCTTCGCGCCGCCCACTGCGCGCCTCAGGCACCGCTCCTGCTGCCACCGCGGCGCCGTGCGCGCCCCGGTGCTCCGCCCAGGCAAGCAGCCCCCTCCCACGCGCCTTCAGCACCTTCACGCGCATCGCCCACAACCGCGCTCGCCCCGCGTTGCCATCTCCCAGGCCTCGGCATACGCGCCCTCGCCGGCCTCGCGCCGTCCTCCTCAACCTCGCCGTGCCGCCGCCGCCCCTTGGCTTCCTGTCGTGTGCCCTAGCGTGGGGCTGAAGAAGGTCTTTGTTTTATTTATATTTTGAAATTTTACACTTGCATCCTTACCTGTTTCTTTAATTGCAAAAGTGCCTCGTACGCAGAGTTTGAATTTGTTAATTTCATTTCTGCATTACACTTCTACCCCTGACTTTGTATGTTAATTTGGACAGTCAAATAGCATCATTTTATTCAATGAAAAATATCTTGTTGTAGATCATTTAATTCTTTATCTTTGAGCTATTTAATTGCCTTTTTATGAGCATTTATTTATTTATTAAAAATCAGAGAGTGAAAATCAGTAATATTTTACCCATTTAAGCTCTGAAATTCGCACATAGTCATTTGTTGCTCCAAAAATTGTGAAACGATTGTGAATGATGCCTTTAAGTGTGCTTTAAGTACTGCCCAAATTTCTTCCAATTCGGAGTTGAATTGTGCATAAAATAAATTCTAGGGTGATTTAGGTAAATGATTTTTAATTAATTCCACGAATCATATTTTTGAGAAATTTCAACTCTCTTAGATTCCTTATTGAAATATCTACTTGAGATAAATCAATCTCTGGATAATTTAACTTCGTGGATTTAATAGGAATTAAATACCAGCAATCACTCTGTTTTTAATAAAAAATTCATAAAAAAACAAAAAGTGTCAGAAAATTATAAAAAAATTAGTGTAGCTTAATTTCATCATGTTTAACTTTCAGTAAATTTTTATAATTTTTGCATATCATTTGCACGAAAAATTGTATAAAAACCGCAAAAAAGTTTGCATTTTTCATTTGTGCATTTTAAATCCAAAAATTCCAAAAAAATATATTTTGCATTCATCATTGGATTAGGTTTACAGGAAAAATATAATTTGGCTAATTTGGACTAATTTCGTATTAAAATTAAATTTGGCTAAATTGTTGATTTTCTTAATAACCTAGTTCATTCATATATTGCATTTGGCATTTTTGTTGCATAAAAAATACCAAAAAAACCACTTGGAAAACCACAATCTAATCCCTCTAATCTGATCCCGAGTTGTTCCTTTGCCTCCTTGAGTCGACCCTGGGGCTTGCCCAGGCTAAATAAACATAAAACCGCATATTCATTCATTCGACGATTAATCGATTTGTGCGGTAATTTTTGATCGACGCGGATCTATCCGACTACAAGGCAGTAGTCTAATCAGACAACATAAAAAGGGTAGATCATCGCGATTCGTCACCTGTGAGGGGATAAGGGGGTGAGGATGGTAGAGGTGGTCGTTGAGGGAATAGAGCGAGGGTTGGTCGGCGGTTACGGAGGTTCGGTGGGTATAGATGATAGGGTGGTTCAGTCGTGCGCGGAGCAAGGAACGATCGGCTGCAGGCGGTTGCCGGTCAACCATGAGGCGCAGAGGCTGTTGGGGTCACCATTGCAAGATGGGGGCAACATGCGTTGAAGAGAAATGGGAGGGGGGCATCACGTGTGTTGCATGTGATGGGCGATAAATGAGAAAATGCCACATGACACATAGGAAAGACAACCACGTGGCGGGTTAAAATTTAATAATACAAAATAAAATTAAAATTTTAAAAGAAATAAAATCAATATAATAAACTTAATTAAATGATAAAGAAACAAATAATATTAGATAAAAAAATAAAATAAAGGGGGTGACAGGTGGCGGCTCTAGGAGCGGCCACATGTCATTCCCAGAAAATAAAAAAATAAATTCAACTAAAAATAAAAAATAAATAACAAAAAGGGTCAAATAAAATTGTAGCTAACACAAAAGTTTCCCGTCTCGACGAGATCTACAACTTTCGTGAAGGATCCGTAGCTAAAATAAATCATCTATACAAAAAAATATTTTTATGGGTATCTTATAGGTATAAAATACTGCATTTTTTGTCTTTTGCATTTTATTAGTATTTTTAAATAAGATAAAAATCAAAAGAAAGTTAGCTAAAATATAAAATAAATATTTACAACCTATTCTATTTTTTAGATTTATAATAAAAAGATAAAATAAATAAAATAAAAGGACCATACGTACAATATACAATTGGGGCCCAAAACCCATGTTTCTCATACAAACTCCTATTCTTTTGAATTTAGTCTTGTTTTGAAGTGACTGGATGCATATTAATTCAAAAGTAAGTAGGAGTCCATAAGAGACTGTATGAGATAGATATTCACGTTTAAAGGCTTTTAGTCTCAAACTGGGGTTTAGATTTTATTGGTCAGTTTTACAAGTTAGTGTCTTTTTAGGATTTTTCATGGATTAAAGTTAGTGATATAAACATAATGAAGTTGGTTTCATGTTAATTGGAGTTAGCATGAATTGATTAAATATGCATGAAGTTAGGTGAAAATGCGAGGAAATTATGAATGCAAATATGCATGCTAAAATGCAGAAATTAATTATAAGCGCATGAATGGTAAAAATGCAGAATAAACGATGAAATGCAGCTAATTACTCGAGAATGAAGCTCTATTTTCAACTTTTAGTGTGATAGATCACAAATTCATCAAGCGATAATGATGACGGAGGGCGACGCGACTGGGAGAGGAGTGTGGGCTCTGAGGGACACTCAAGCCTACTGGAGTGCGGGTGCGAAGGCCTGCTGGAGTGGAGGGCGAGCGTGCGACGAGCGGAACAGGATCGTGGGTGGGCTGCAGTGCATCATCCTGTTGTGCACGGTGGGGCGGCGACCTGTGGTGGGGGTATGCAAGGGGGAAGGTCGCGGATGGGCGACTGATGGGCGGAGAGATGGTGTACGGATGCAAGCCTGGGCAGAGCTATGATCCATGAGGTGGAGGAGAAAAGTAAGAAGAAGAGCACGAGGATGAGGGAGAGGAAGAATAACCTGAGTTGCTTCAAGGAGACGACTGGGGTGAGCTCCAAAGCTTTAACCATCTTAGCAGCAATAGAGGATGTGCTTCCTCTGGATCATGCTGCGGTGGGAGCGTGTAGATATCACCAACGCTCGAGGGATGAAGGGCGGATGATGGGTGGACCAACATAAGAGGGATTTAAAGGATGAGGAGTAATTGTCGCATGGAGAGGGTGAGGGGTGAGCAACCCTTGTATGTAACGATGGAGATGGGCAATGACAGCGGGAGAGGAACGTGGAAGGTAAGGACGTGGTGGGGGAGGAAGATGGCACGTGCCGAGAGGAAGTGAAGAGAGAGTGGGAGAGAGAAGAAAGAGAGGGAAAAAATAATAAAAAATAGTAAAATAAATAAAATTAAAAGTTAAATTTAAAAATAAAATAAAATAAAATAACAATAATATAAAATGAAATTGAGGGAAAAATAAAATATAAAAATTGAATAAGAAGAAAAATAAAAAAGAAATAGTCAATGGAGTCAAATCAAAAAGTTGTCAACATGGAAGTTATTTGTCTTGACAAGATCTACAATTCCATGAATAGTCCAAAATCAAAAGAAGTCATCTGTAAAAGGACTATTTTTTGCATACACTATATTGATAATAAAATAGTGTATTTTTGTATTTTACGATTTTTTTATAATTTAAATTTGATTATCATTAGTTTATTAATTTATATACAATATATACATATTTAATCTAATTTTATTGATTTTTTTATACGTTATAAAAAATAGAATAAAATCAACAAAGAGAAGATATTTAAAAAATATACAATGTCTGCTATTTTTTTATTTCTTTTAATTTTCTCTTTTGATGTGTTTTAATTCTTGATGTCATGTTAATTAATTAATCAAAGAAAAATTTGAAGAAAGAATTTAGTTAAAATAATGTTTATTTATACATAAAATGATAAGCTCAATATGGGAAAAAAGAAGGGTTATTTATTTACAGATTTTAATCCTAATTTAAGAATAATTAGTGATGTTAATTAATTGATTTTAAGAGGTTTAATTCGTGATTTATTAATGATATTTTGCTAAGATGCCCATATAAAGTAGATGAATCATGGATTCATCATCCATCTTCCCTCACACCATTTTAATATGTAGGTGATAATTGAGGCCATCCACACTACATTGAATTACCATCATCGTGCAAACACACTGCAAGATTCAGTATTAGGAAATGAAAGAGGAGGAATTTTATGACGTCGAGAAGAAACATCCTCCAACTGAAACAATATAAGGCAACTGATGCTGAAGTCGATGGACTTGGCGATTGCAAATTAAAAGCTCCAAAGGAGGGGGAGATGACATCAACTATTATTATCCAACCATCGATCAACAATGAGTATGTGGCAAATGATCATCCTAACCATTCATCACATCAAATTACTTACATGATCTTGGTTTTAATAAGCCATAATCGATTTCATCTAATGGATGAACACTACGCTGGTAAAAGTGCAAGAACATTGGAGCACAAATGTAGTTGCAAAAAAAAAGGGACACATTATTTGAAAATTAGAGAGACATTAAAGTTACCATCAAATATAACATATAACCAATACAAAATTAAATTATATTTTACCATTCCAACCCTACTATATATATATATATATCCAAACAACCAGTATTTTGAAAATCGGACCTGTTCGGCCGGTGAATCGAGATCGCCTGATCCAGTTAATTGGTTCTTGCCGGTTTGGTACGTCAAATTTTAATCAACCTACCAGATCAACCTATTATTTTAACCCTATTTAACCAGATTCAATCGACATCGAACCACATTTAATCTAAAATGAGGTGGTGAAAGTTGAACTCACAACCTTTGATTCTTTATCTTAAACTCCTAACCAACTACTTTAACCCATTTTTTTGCGTTAGTGATGGATTTTAAACATTATTAAACTACTATTATTCTATAAAGTATCTAGTCTAAGTAATATACATATACACGATATCTATGATATTTAATGATGCATACAAAAATATTTTATGCGTACGGTAAAATATATATTGTCTCTGCATTTTATTTCTACTTCAAGTATACATTTTGTTTCATTTCAGTTTGATTAGCCATTTTAGCCACTTTTTCTCATCGGTTCAATTTATTTCGATTTTAAATAATGGCAATATCATCATCCAATTGAATCGATTTAATTACATGATTCAACTTGATCCGACTATTTCGATAAAATTTCTATTCCGGTTTCAAAAACACTGCAAACAACCACTCATTACTCATTAGTCATTACCCGTTTGAGCGAGTCCGATCACCACTAGGGAAGCCAGAGTATCATTTCCCACCGCCTCATAAACCCAATGAACCGATAAATATCTGTTCCCACCCCAATCATACCACGGGTCCCAAATAAATATCTACTCGGACCAGCAACTGAACCAGAATTCTCAACGCGCCCTCTCTCTCTCTCTCTCTCTCTCTCTCTCTCTCTCTCTCCTGTTTAGGGTTCCAAGATGATGCAACCTCCCGCCGGCATGGCTCCTCTCCCGATGGCGCAGATGAACCTCCACCCTCCGCAGCAGCCCCAGCAGCAGCAACCGACGCCACCGCAGTGGGGCATGATACCCCCGCCGGCGTACCCTCAGCCACAGCCGCCGCCGCCGCTGTGGAACCAGCAGCCTCCGCAGGTCCCTGCTCCCATGCCCGTCCCCCAGATGCCCGTCCCTCACCCCCACTACCAGCAGCCGCTGCAACCAGCCCCTTCCCCGGGCGACGATGCCCGCACGCTGTGGATCGGCGACCTCAAGCCCTGGATGGATGAGAGCTACATTCAGGGCCTCTTCGCCAACACGGGAGAGGTATCTTTTGTACGTTTCTTGTAATGGAAAGGTTGTTTCTTTTGTATGTTTTCATCTGGAGTTCTATTTTTCTGTTTGGAAGGTGTGAAGTTTGGTTTTTTCTGAAGTAGTTGTAGGGTGTGGTTTTTTATGTGCAATTGAATTGGTGATTATGATGGAATATATGTGCTTATTATTATTATTTTTTTTTAGAAAATAGAGAATGCAGAAGCGAAACTGATAAGCAGAGCATAAGAAAAGAAATATAGAACATGGAACACACAAATTTTTACGTGGAACTCTACTCCATAAGGAGCGGAATGAAATCACAGGAAAAGCCTTCAAAGGGGTGGATATTCTATTGAACTTTCTCTCATCTGACTGCAGAGGTGTGGTGGTCTATATATAGCCTCCACTGAGTCTCCACATCGATTTACCCATCTTCCATATATATAACGCATATAACAGATACTTCAACACTCCCCTCAAGGTTGAGCATGCAATGCTTAGCTTGGACAAACAGAAAGAAACTCAACTCACGCTACATGACACAACATACAATATCAATTCAACGCGCACAACTGTCGGCTGCTGTCGAGGATGTTGCTTTTCATGCAGTGCATGCGAGGAGGACGAACACGCTGGAGTGTGAGTCAACTGCATTTCTTCGTCG
The DNA here is from genome assembly GCA_037367405.1 of Ottelia alismoides. Taxonomy (NCBI): domain Eukaryota; kingdom Viridiplantae; phylum Streptophyta; class Magnoliopsida; order Alismatales; family Hydrocharitaceae; genus Ottelia; species Ottelia alismoides. The sequence continues at coordinate 114,308 of JAZKJV010010026.1, read as the reverse complement.
GAGAGCATGTGTTATGTATTGCACCTGTCAGAGTCACTGCAACTGAAATGAGTCCTCATCAGAGTACTCTATCCCGCCACAACATGTAGACAACTGCCCCATCTCTGAAAATGGCTGAACTGAAAGGTCGTGGAGTGCAATCCTTGTCAGAGTCCACGGTTGTTGGAGAATGGAGTCTGAAATGTCTCCTCGTCGAAGAATTGAGTCTCTCCAATCTGGCACAGAGAATGGTACTCTACTCTGGAGTCCCTATGATACCACATGAAAATCCTTTCCCACATGGCGTAGGGAATGATCCTCTATCTGGAGTCCATATGGCACACATGAAAACTCTGTATGACAAAATAAGAAGAATGATGGGGATCACGATAAAAGATGGCAAACATTTGCATATCTGGAAAGACCACATACATATGTGTGTCTGAAGACTCAGAACCAATTGACGTTGATTTTGAATATCTGTTGTAGAGTCTGGAAATCTGATTGATCTTAGAATGTCTAAATCTGACATGGAATCTGAGGAAGACCTATAACTCTACATATACTCTCCTTTTTCCCATACTGGTCGGAATGTCAAACATCGATTAAATTGGGAGAAGACAACAAAGATAGTAAAATGGGGAGACAACAAAACATGAATCATGCAATTTTTTTAACATAAGTCGTTTCACATTTTTTTCTCGGCTTTTCAAATTATGTTTCATTCTTCATTTTTTTACGGCCTTTTCTTCTCATATTTTTTTAAAATAGCCGTCATCTCCTTTTTTCTACATCTTTTTTTCTGATCTTTCATCATTTTTTTAAAACATGATCACTTGGCCCATTTTTGAGCCATGATCTCTCCCTTCTTTTATGTTGATATATATCTTTAGCCGATTGTAGCAGATCCCGCAACTGCCCTTTCCTTTCTCTTTCAAAATAATAATAAATTTTAAAAAAGGCATAGCATCCCTTCACTATTTCGCTATTTTAGGGTTCCCTTCTGGGGAAACCCATCGCAGCCACGTCGCCCATGATGAGGGGCCTTGCTGCTCTTATGTCGTTGCCTGGAGAGAAGGATGAAGATGCAGAGATGTCGCGCCTGGAGGATCGCGCGAGGATCTGGGAGCCAGAACACACCGCCGTAGCTTCGAGCGATGAGGGGACGATGCAACGCGTGCCAGGGGCTCCGCATGCTAGGCCTTGCGCTGCCTGGACATGATCGGAGGGAGCAATGGAGCATGCCTGGAGCCATATGCAGCTAGGGCGTCTAGAGGATACGCTGTGATGGTGTGATATAACCTGGATCTAAAGAGGGCCGCTGTCGCTAGTTCTGCTTGGGGAAGTTGTTGATTGGGCCGTTGCAATCTGAAGGTGCGTCATGGAGTTGATGTCGGCGTCACGAGGAGAGTTGGAGGGGATTTGAGCGCCGCTAGTTGAATTCCTAGGAACAACTAGGGCTCCTCCTGGTTGTTGGGTTGGAAGGGAAGGGGCAACGCATCGCTGGGAGAGCCGGGAGCATCGCGTGGAGGCTCCTATCTCCTGTTTGCCGCCTGAGGGTTTGTGACTGCGAAGAGTCATGAGGATGCGTTGAACATCGCCAGGATGATCTTGGAGGATCGGGTGATTGGTGAGAGAAAGAGAGGAGCGTCATTGCACCCTAACTTTCCAAAGAACTTATGATTTCTGAAATGCAAAAATCGTTCCTATATGCAAAACAATCTTTTGAATAAACTTTCAAAATATTAAGAATTTCCAAGAGCAACACATCGAGACTCAAACAAATAAACAACACGAAAATCTTCGAGAAACGAACCGTCTGATATGATGTTAGAAAATAAAGAATGAGGAAGCGAAAATGATAAACAGAATATAAGAAAAGAAATATGGAACATGGAACACGGAGAATTTTATGTGTATCCTTACTCCCTAAGAAGTGGGATGAAACCACGGGAGAAGCCCTCAAAGGGTCGGATATTCTATTGAACTTTCTCTCATCTGACTACAGGGGTGTGGAGGTCTATGTATAGCCTCCACTGAGTCTCCACATCTCCAAATTGGTAGATGTGGGACTAAACCCTGGATGGGGTAAGGATCCATTTACCCATCTCCCATACATATGACGCATATAACAAATACTTCATCATCTTTGAAAGTGATATATTTTTTACGGGATTGTGATAATGCTTCTCTATTCAAGGCATTGTTTCAGATTTCGCGAAATTTCGGTGAAATTTTGGTTTAGATAGCCTTCGGAAACCAAAATCGAAATCTCGATATATACCCTTCCTTCACAAATCTAAGTCGATTTTGGTCGAAATAGGCAAAATTTGGTTGAAATTTTGTCAAAATTTTGAAATTTTCTCGTTTTCAGCATCTCGAAACGAAATTGAAATCGAGATTTAAAATCTTGATTCAAGGAAGGGGACTTTTTGTTTGGGGTTCCTGATTTGTTTGTTTAGCTACTCGACTGCATGTCGATGGCATGGATGCGGGTTGACTTTTACATATGTTATTGAAGTTTAGGATTGCGGTCATGCAAACCGTGTTTATGATTGCAATTGCCTAACCACATTATTGAAGTGGGGGCATTGTGTCGACTGAACTGCAAACTCAGTCCTTGTTGGTGCATATTCGGCTTCATATACTTGATATTCAGTTCACATTCTAGAAGCAGTTGACACGGAACTTAGACTTAAACTTTTGTTTGTTTTCATAGTTTATACCTTTTGTTTTAGTATTTAGACTTCTACTTAGAAGATCAGACTTAAACTTTTGTTTGTTTTCATAGTTTATACCTTTTGTTTTAGTATTTAGACTTCTACTTAGAAGATCAGTAGTTCAATCTTGTGTACATCATCGTTTTTTATTATTGAAAACACGGTAAAATTCGCATGCAAAATCTTAAAAAAATCACCCTTTCCAATAAAAATGCGACATCAATAATTAATTGTGAATTTGCACAAAACCACATATTCATGGCATACTTCATCTTGCATTGTATGGTTGCATGCTGGGTGCCTTGTCTGAACAAAATTTGTGACGGCAAAAATTATGACGAAACTTGGCTCGCGGGCACTCAAAGCTGAAAGCAAGACCAGAATATATAGTTGGGCCTCTCTATTTGCTTGCCATTTTTTGGCCGCTCGAGTCCATCCTGGGGGCTGAATGGGTGTGTGAGGCTACCGTTTCTGTAGACCAAAATATATAAGATAATCGCCAATTTGCCGGGTTACTGATAGACTTGCCTCCAGAGGTGCAAGGCTAACACAAAGCCATACTAATGCTGTGACGTTCGGGCCTCTCATCCAAGAGTCCCTTCACTACACTAACCTTAACGTAGGACTACTAAGGCACATTGATGATAGACTTTCCCAAGCAGCACAAACAGAAAGATCAAAGCTTATAAGAAGAATGGTTATTAGAAGGGAGTACAAAGTCAACCAGGATCCCATCTTCAGGATTGTTCTTTTCTTCTAACCCCTTCGCGCACTACGTGAGCTCGAGACCAAGAGTCCAACGAAACTTACAAAATTACCGAGTCTTATTTATAACTTTTTTGCTCCTTTCCTCCTCGTGGTTTGTAGATGGTATCTCTTCTTGACCTTTTTAAATAGTAAATATGATTGGCAACTGCAAAAATCTCGTGGCTATGAACATGACACATATTGCAATTCAAATTGGAACGTAATATGTTATTATCCTTTGGGTGTATACTTGGGTCTTACTTTTTGGGAACCAAGGCATGGAGTGCTGAGATCTGAGAATTTAGCAGTTGAAGCCTGTCTTCACTGGTAAAGATTTTGTGAGTGCTAAAGCTCATAGTTTTATTTTAGAGAATTTGGTTGTTTGGCCCTTTTTTGAGAAGCAAAATCCAATACATCTATAACTTCTTTGTAGGGGTCTTGCTCGTGTAGATGCTACCGGATGTGTACAATTTATCTTCGCTCTATAATAGTACTTGGAATCTTGTCTTGAGAATTCCGTGCCTGTCCAAGATTGCCAAGAGTTGCATGCCAAGTTGTCAACCAAAGCTGCCTTTTAACCTTCTGTCTTTTTATGTTTTGCTTGAGAATTCATGTTCTTGTAAATGTTTTGGAAGGCTTTGCAAGTTTTGTTTCTCTTTGTAAGGGTATTTTGGAACCTCTTTTATTGGTTGTGGTCATGAGGACAGACCTGATTTTGGGGTCTCAAGGTCACAATCAGATTTACATATGCACGCGTTCTTTGTTCTTGTTTTGTTTCGATGATAATCAGATTTACATATGCACTGCATGGTGTTTCTTTCGTAGTTTCAATGAAGACTGCTAAAAACATCATGTTGCAAGCAATGAATTGTCTAAGTCTACCTCTGACTCGTTTTTCATGACCTCGTTAGATGAGTTCGTCAGTCAAAAGGTATTTGTATCGTAGGAAAAAGGATAAAGGGGAAAAGGCCACTGACTTATAGTTGGTCAACTTCCCAGCTTAAGCTAATATCCTCAACCCTTTTGTCAAAGGGCTTTGTTCAAAGAAGGGAGAAAGCCCTTTCACCTACATGTTCTAGTTGGATCTACAAGCTAGTATTAGATATGGAGATGCATTTAGGAAAAAATTAGCCAAACCATACAAAGTGTTACACCACTTTTATGCAAAAGTGTTTACATCGCTTTCATAAAAAAAGTGTTTACATCGCACCTCAAAGTTCGTAGTTGTCTTGTTTTCTGTATGATATGCATCATGGTTGCATGTGTAATCTTAGAAAAAGTGTTCATTCTTGTACCATCATGGCATCTACCAATAAGATCTAGTACCTTTCAACAATAATAACAAAGCCTTTTCCCACATTAAGTAGGGTCAGCTACACGGATTTTTTTGCCTCCATTCAGATCTGTCTTTGATCATTATCGGGCTTAGATTAAAAAAGCTAAGATCCCTTCGCATAGTCTCATTATAACACTTCTTGAGCATTCTTCGCCTTCTCTTAGCCGGCTCAAAATCCCAAAACTCGCATCTTCTCACCAGTGCATCATATGGCCTCCTTTGTAAAGGGTGAAACCACCTTAAGTGATTTTCTTACATCTTAATCTCGATCGTTGCTACACCATCTTTCTTTCTGATTGCATCATTCTGAATTTGATCTTTACGTGTGTTCTACATATCCACCTTGGTCTTTAGCATTTTCATTTCTGCTACTACCTATATTAGCACATGTCTATGATTCACATGCCAACATTCAGATCTGTAGAGTATAGCAGGTCTCACAGTTGCTTTGTAAAACTTTTCTTTGATTTTCAAAGGAATTTTCTTATCACAGAGAACAATAGAGGATTTTCTCCACTTTAACAAACACACATTTATTCTATTAGTAACATCTCCATCATGTTGCAAAATAGATCTCAAGTATCTAAAAAATCTCTCTTTTGAATGCTGTCGTTGCTAATCTTTACCTCGAGTCCTTTACCATTACTTCCCTTAAAAGTTCACTTCATATATTTAGTCTTAGCCATACTTATACAAAATCCTTTAGTCTCCAATGCATGTCCCATCTTCAAGCTTCTCATTACTCCACCTCTAGTCTCATCAATCGACACAATATCATTATCGAATAACATACACCAATGCATCTCATCCTGAATGTGACCTGTCAATTCATCCATAATCAAAATCGAGGATGTAAAAAACGGTCTAAACAACTGTTTACACGTAAGCGATCCTTGACCACACTGACTATTCAAAGTCGCGTACATATGCGATTGAGCCACTTAATTAGCGTTAAACAATCATTTAAATTCCGTTTAACGTTATCATTTTAATCGGGTTTAAAAAAGGCCAAACCCATACCCGACCTACGTAGACCTCCCCTCGACCCTCACTCCATTCGACTCCACTCACTCCTCACACACCAAACCCTAACCCTCGCCTCTCTCCCACCTCCCACAACAGCCCTCGCGACGACGACAACCGCCACTCGCTCGAAGCCCTACCGTCGTTGCTATTGATCCTATTTCGTGTGAACTATCGCCGCCACTGTCGGTGATCCTCCATCACGTGAAGCCCCGTCGCCACCTCTGATGATCCTCCATCGCACGAAGCTTCGTCACCACCACCACTACAGTTGTTCATAGCTATTGTTTGACATCGATTTTTGGCTTTTTCTGTTGCCATAATTATCGAACATAGTTATTTCACAACTCGATTAATATTCGTAGTTAGTCAGTTTTTATGCATGTCGTTAGATATAACCTTAGTATTCATAGAATCACAGTTTTCATTTGTGTTTGTTTGTTTTCATGTTGTAGCGAAATCAACTATGATTATCCTCTTCATAGCTGTCCTTTTACATCGATTTCGACTTTTAGACATCATTATCCAAGTTTGTTGTTTAATGAAATACAATAGCTTTGCTTTGTTGTTTAATAAAAGATAAACCCGAGCTTTTGTAACATGTATATAATTATTGTTTAAAGGAATACAATGAACACATAGATAGGTTATTAAATGTTTATTCATATGTGAACACACACATATATATAACAATAAGTTATTCCATGGAAAAATTATATCCAATACAAAAGTTGGCATCATAAGAAAAAAATTGATTAGTTGCAAAGGCATGCGGAGCTAAAAATATACTTAGCCAAGGAGGAGTGGATAAGTACATTTGAGAGCTTCAAGTTCATATGGGCAAACTGTGCATGAGGAAGCTGGTGATGGAAGGCCATATCGATATCGATATCGTTTCGATATCGCGTCGATTCGATATTTCAACGATATATCAGATCGTCGAAATATCACCCATGTCAACGCGCTTTTGTGAAGGAAATACCTGAAAAGGAGGATATATCACCATATCGGTACCAATATCGGTCTCATCTCGATATCGATATATCGGCGATATCATGATATTTCCTTCCATGAGGGGATAGATGAGGATGATGATGGAGATGAAGAGTCAATGTTGCTTGATGACGAGTCTGATGAAGAATAACATTGGTTTCATTACATTTTGGATGAATGAATGCCATGTCCTTTTGTGTTATCCATGGCTTTTCTGGAACCATGCTATGGATTGTAGTTTGTAATTATTTATGTTGTGTATTTTGACATTTGGTTATGGATTCTACATGTCTATGCTATCTATTTTGACAATTGGATGAAAAAACACTTGAATTTGACAATATTTGATATATATTGTGAATATGTCATTATTTGTATAATTTATTTATACTTTTTTTATTAATTAGAAATATATAATATTTTTTTAATTTTAAAAAAAATACAAAATCGCATAACCCATTTAATTTCTGTTTAAACTCCCACATACCGTTTAATCATTAATTAATGATCTTACCGACTGAATACCACATAGCACTTTTTGTAACCTTGATCAAAATATAAAAGTATGGACTCAAAGCTGAACCCTGATGCATGCAAATGTTGATGTTAAATTAGACAGTCTTCCGAGACTGTATCCTTAAACAAGAAGAAGCCATATCATATGTATTTTTTATGAGGTTAATGTATAGGACATGTACATGTCTTTTCTCCAAACTTTCCACAATATCTCTTGTGGAACAAAATTATAAGCCTTCTTTAAATGTACAAAAATCATATGGAGGTTCTTCCTTTTAGCTCTATAAATCTTCATTGTTCTCTTTAGCAAGTGGCTAGCTTCAATAGTTGAACGACCTAGTATGAATCCGAATTGGTTTTCTTTTACTTTGGAAACTTGCCTCAACTTTCTTTCGATTACATGCTCTGAAATTTTTATAGTGTGACTCATCAGTTTGATACCTCTTATAAAGAGGCACCACGATATTTCTCCTCCAATCTGCAAGCATTTTCTTGCTTCGTCAAATAACATTGAATAAATTTGTAAGTCAAATCAAACCACGCTGACCTAAAACTCTCCAAACTTCTATAGGAATCTCATCAGATCCTACACCTTTCCCAAGTCTGATAACCTTCAAAGCCATCTCTACTTCCTTCCTTTACATTCGTTCATAGCTTGTATGATTCAAGTAACTTTCACTTTTAGCTAGATCCCCCAAAGTAATATCTCTATTTCCTTCTCTAATGAAAAGCTTATGCAAGTAATGCTTTCATCTAGTTATTATATCCTTCTGATTAACAAGCACACGACCTTCCTCATCCTTAATACATTTCACTTAAGAAAGATCTTTGGTCTTTCTTTCTCTTGTTTTAGCCCATCTGAATATATCCTTCTGACCCTCCTTAGAGTTGAGAGATTTTTGTACAAAACTTCATAATCTTTTGACTTAGCTTTGCTTACAGCCTTCTTGCTTCCTTCTTCGCCATTTTGTAGTTCATGACAATTTCACCTGTTCTATCCTTACACATATCTTTAAAGCATGCTCTTTTAATTTTGAGTTTCTCTTGCGTCCCTCCACTCCACAACTAAACCTCTTTTTGGCATGTAGCTCCTCCCTTTGACTCGCTTAGCATATCTTTGACTAGCCTTCGGATACAAGATTCTACCATCTCCCACATCTCGTTTGTACTTCCGTTACAATCTCAAGATAAGTCTTCTAAAACCTTCTCCCTGAAGCTTGATTGCTTCAATCAAAGATTCCATCATCTAGTTCTAGTGATCTTGAAAACCCTCCTTTTCTTTACTGGCTCTTTTATTTGCACATCTATGACTAACAAACGATGTTGGGTGGTCAAACTTTCTCCTAATATTACTTTGCAGTCTTTGCAACACAACCGATCTTTTATCCTCACGCAAAGTAACCTATCTATGTTCTAATTGGGCCACTCTTATAAGTAATTAAATGCTCCTCTCTCTCTTCTTGAAGAGATTGTTTGCTGTGAAAAGATCATAAGCAGTTACAAAATTCAGAATGACTTTTCCCTCTTCATTTGTATCTTTGAAGCCATGTCCTCCATTAACACTAGCATAAACTGAAGCATCCTTTCCCACATGTCCAGTAAGATCTCCACATAGGTAAATCATCTCTCTTTCTTGGATTCCTTGCATAATCTTATCCAAATCCTCTTTTAGCAAAATAATATGATCTCGAATCTTTGCACCTCAACCACACAATCCTTCAAATCCTTATGAACAATCATTCCAACATCATTTCTGCTATTATTTTACCCGAGTACCAAAGTTTAAATTTAAAGCCCGTCTTCTCGGCCTTTCTTGTTTTATGTCCAACCCATTTTGTCTCTTGGAAACATAGTATCTGGATCTTCATTCTTTTTATCATATCTATTATCTCCATCGATTTGCCAGTTAAAGTGCCTATATTCCAACTACTTATCGGCAATTTCCTTTGCAACCTCTTTTGAACTAACTTCTTTACTCGCATACGTCTATCATGCGTAACCCTAGCAAATTTTCGATTGCATTCAAGTGGGGATGCAACTGAACTAGCTTATTTACTCGTATATGTTATATGAAAACTTTTGAAAATTTTGAACTACATCCGGACAGTGATGTAGTGGCCCTTGCCAACTTCTCATTGCATTCGGGTGATGCAACACGTTGCTAGTAGGGGAACACCCCACAAAATCTAAATGTTTGCTTAAAATCATGTTGAAAAGATCCGAACTATTTTGAGACAAATTCCTAAATACTTTTCTTTTTAGGAACACTATTTAGAAATTTGTCTCTCTTCCACTAGCTGTTGGCCACCTAATACGCGACCCTCAATTTACCCGGGTTCGAGATCAGCCATGGTTAAAGAATGATGTTAATGATATAATTTTGTTCCCCTATCATATATTACACGTTTCATCTCATTTGGCCACGGTTAAAGAATGATGTTAATGATATAATTTTGTCCCCCTATTATATATTACACATTTCATCTCATTTTTTCTTTGTTTCTGTTGCATTGTATGCTATGCCACCATTCTTTAAATTAAATCTATGTTTTTAATGTTAAATTTGCTTGAATAACACTGTCAAGATCTCATAGCATGCGTGTTTCAGAGAATGGATATAAAACTTGAGGAGGTTGTTTTCTTTATAACCAATAAACTTTCTTTTGTATCAATTGGCTATTTCTTTAGCTGTGTGTGTGTCTATATATATATTCAGACTCGAGCATCTCATTTCGGCATTTTTCTTGGACACAGTATATTACCATCAAACTCATTCGTAACAAGCTGACTGGGCAGCCAGAGGGATATGGATTTATTGAATTTGCAACACATGCCACTGCGGATAGGGTCTTGCAGTCCTACAATGGCCAAATGATGCCAAACAGTGACCAAACGTTCAAGCTGAATTGGGCAAGCATTGGAACTGCAGACAGACACGATGATGGCCCTGATTATTCAATATTTGTTGGGGATTTGGCTGCTGATGTCACGGATTACATGCTACAGGAAACATTTAGGACAAACTATCCTTCGGTTACAGGTGCAAAGGTTATAATTGACAGGATAACTGGACGGTCGAAAGGTTATGGATTTGTTAAGTTCGGTGATGCAACTGAACAAGCGCGTGCTATGACGGAAATGAATGGAATGTTTTGTTCGACAAGGCCGATGCGGATTGGTCCTGCAGCTAATAAGAAAACTGTGGTTTCTCATCAAGTAGATCCTGCAACTGGTAGGCCAAGATTTCATGTTGATTAAATTTTGATTTCATGTCGATTAATTTTTCTGTTGGTTATTTGAAAATTTCAAATTAGTTACTTGTGTTGTTTGTTGATCTTTTAGATTTGAATTTTTACATATGTTGATATTGCCAGCGCAGCTTGGTGTGGCATCCCGCAACTGTCTCGTTCATGTTTTTATTTATATCACACCTTTTCTTCCATCTTAAATAAGGGTGTATGCTTTTTAACCAGACATTCAGCTTATATAGAATCATTTCCTTCCCCACACTTCCTTTGGGAATGCATGTCCTCAAAATTTATAAAGAACTTATAAAACTACTATTCTCTCAAAGCAGGATGCCAAGAGGCTGTCCTCATTTAAGGGCCTGGAACTGGCTTCAGATGAAATGCATTTCTCCCCTTAGTGCGTAAACCTCAATTAGGTCAGTTTTACTGTTTATGCCATAATTTCCCCTGAATTTACAAGTTTTGTGGCATATCCGTTTTGTTCCAGAAATTACCCTTTTTCCTTTTACTCAAAAGACCACCTTAAGTTCTCATTGTTGTTTCTTGCATTTGGGTTACTATTCTCCCTCAGTCGAAGTTATTTTTCCATATTTTTTAAAAGTTCCATTCAATTTTTGTTACTGTTTCCTGCACGATTATACCTTATGTCTTATCTTTGAGTTGGATTTATCTTATCTGCAAGATACACATGTAAATCTATCGTCCTTCGGCTTTATTTTTTACTCTTGTCTAAGCTTCCTCCTTTCTGCAATTTCTTTTTGCAGCCCATGTGCCTAATTTTAGAATTTTGAATCCTTCATGAAGTTTACTTCCTGTTTTGATTTTCCCATCTCAAATTTCTTCAGTTCTATGTAGATCGGTTAATTCAAATGTTTGTTTTGTTTCAGTTGAATAAGGGGAGTCATTCAGTTGTGTGTTCATTTATCCTTGTGAATTCCGCTGTAACAAACACGCTGATGATATAATTATTTGATCGGAGTATCTTTTATCAAATAAGTATATGTAACTGGGGATTTATATATCTTAAATGAAATGCGTCAGGACTTGAAAAGAGTCCAGCTACAGTTGATGCTCATCTATACATTCTTTGATAGTGTTGTAGCATGGGATTTTCTTTTCATAGATGACAGATGATCTTTTGCATTTCACGTATACAGCATTAATGTTGACATAAAATATGTCATTTTATCGGGGTTTATGTATGTTTAGTTTCATCTTCACCTAATGGTTTTAGTTCTTCTCTTGCACAAAGTATTGGATTCCATGTTTATTAAAATTTAGGGGTTTTTTGTTTAGTGGGAATGGTGGGTTTATTCTCCAGCATAAAGCGAGCCCCTTTCCACATTCTGTTTGGCTCATAACGATGATTACTCATTTTCTCTTGTATTCTCTGACATAAAATATGACATTGTATTATGTATAAATTCATCTTCACCTTATGGTTTTAGTCCTCTTGTCCAAAATCTTGGATATTGCATTTCTTGTTTAGATTGAGGGCGTTTTTTGGGGGAAATGGTGGATTTTATGCCAGTACAAAGTCTCCCCTTCTCCTCGTATTCTTTAATTTATGTAGGTTATTAGTTTTTATATATTATTATATTTTACTTGAAGCGTGGCATTTAAGATTCAGGTAACCCTTTTATTTCACTAGCCAAGTACATAATGTGCTCTTTAAGGTGAATACATATTAGATACATTGTATTTGTTCTATAGTAAAATTACTAATATTATATACAACAACACCACCAAAGCCTTTTCTCACATTAAGTAGGGTCGGCTATGTGGATTCTTTGCCTTTATTCATATCTATCTTAGGCCAATCTTGAGCTTAGATCCAAAAAATTAAGATCCCTTCATATAGTCTCATTCCAACATTTCGTGGGCCTTCCTCACCCTCTCTTATCCGGCTCAACATCTCAAAATTCACGTCTCCTAACTGGTGCATCGACTGACCTCTTTTGCACATGGCCACACCACCATAAGAGGTTTTCTCGCATCTTATCCTCAATTGGAGCTACACCAACTTTCCTTCTGATTGCATCATTTCGAATCCGATCTTTAAGTGTGTGTTCACACATCCGTCTTAACTCTGTTCATGAAAGCGGTCCGAGTGGTCGCATATGCGGCCGCATATGCCTAAGCGGCCTCTTCAGCGCACCGATTACCTGAAGCCCCGCTTTATGCACTTTTTACGCATATATAGCCCGCATATGTAGGTTGTGCGGGCGCATATGTACTTCGTGCGTCCGTTTAAGGTCCAGTTGGGTCATCGTATCCGGATTTTAAGATACAGATCTTGTATTATTTTGATTCTGTATATTAAATTAGATTATGTAATACTATTTTTGATGACTTTATATTTAGTTGTACTATTTTGAGCTCTACATGAAAACTATTTTTCTTAGATCTTTTGTTGGACGCATTTATTCATAAATTCAGTTTAGTTGTAGTCACTTTTTAGATATGTATTTATTTTTAAATAAAAAATAGAAAACCGCTTAGAACTGCATATATACCACATATGCTCCCGCATATCGCTTAATCGCTATTCAGTGATATGTCCGAACGCATACGCATACCGCTTTCCTGAACCTTGCATCTTAATGTTTAACACTGTTATTCTTTGCACATGTCTGTGATTCACATGCTAACATTCAAATCCATAGAGCACAACAAGTTTCACGGTTGCTTTGTAGAATTTTCTTATCAGAGAGAACAATAGATGCTCCTCCCCACTTTAATCATAAGCCTTCTCCAAATTAATAAAAATCATCCATATGGATGTTCTTCTTATTAGCTTTATAAATTTCCATTGTTCTCCTCAGCAAGTGGATGGCTTCAATGATTGAGCGTCCTGTCATGAATCCGAATTGATTTTCTTTTACTTTAGAAACTTACCTCAACCTCCTTTCTATCAAATGTTCCCAAATTTTCATAGTGTGATCAAAGTTGTATATTATGTTTATTAAATCTATATTGTTAACTAGACTGATTATGAACTTTAGGTTTCAAGATAATCGTTATCATATTTGTATAGTTGCTACTTCCTAAAGTCTATTTCCTATTTTCTGTACATACTACTTTCTTAGGTTAAGATCATTGTTTTTAAAAACATGCCTCGAGGCATTGAGGCGTACGCTCGAGCCGTTTTTCAAGGAAAAATGCCTTGAGGATATAACCTCATGCATCCTCAGTAAGGTGTGCGCCTCGAGGCGCTGCCTCATGTATGAGCGGATTTTTTTTATTTTTTCTACAATAATTTTTCTTTTCTTTTTTGATTGTTTGCTTTTCATCTTTCATAGACAAGTATTTCAAGTCCTTAAGCTCACGATTCACTGAAATGCATTTTTTGATTTATTAACGTATTAAGCTTATTTTTACTTTGTTATGCATGTTCTTTAAAAATCAACATGAAAAAATCGAGTCTTGAGTCATTAAATCTAATACTGCTACTCTTTAGTAAGAATCAAGCATAAATTCTTTCTTTATTAAAATATTTGGATGCAAGTCCCTACTTTGACCCAAATTTAGAAAAGTATATCTTTGTAAACATGACTCATCTTTTCTTCTATTCAATCGGGACAAAATTAATACGCATCAAAGCATGCATGAAAAAGATGGTCATAACATGCACCATTCAAGTATTTATCCCCCAATCGTTATGGTAGTAAAAAGTGATCACTGATTCATTGCTTAATCTCTTATCCTTCTCCATTGAATGACACGCATATCTCACCAAATTTTTAAAATGATGTGTTACAATTATTCCCTTTACTTAAATTTTATTCCAAATTTAAAATTTTGCGGAGAGTTACCCATTATTGTGCTTGCATATCCATATTTACTTGACTCCTTACATATTTAGAGTCCAAAAAAAGAGAGTTATATATCAACTTGGATGTTTAAACCATGATGTTTGCCTTGAAATATCATGGAGTTATGTATTAATCATAACAATTTAATTTCTAGAACTTGAAAATTGTAATTATGATTAATTATTATGTTTTATGAACGTGAGTGAGACTTATACCTTGATACGTCTCGAGGCAATACTCGGAAAACTCCTCGACACGGGTCACGCTTTTGAAAACATTGGTTAGGATACAATTTAGAAGCATCATTTATTTTAGGTTGGGGGTCAATGTTGATAGATAAAGCATTAGTTATATGATATGACAATTTTGATTTTCATTATTGATAAAAAAAGTATGGGTTTAATCTTCATTCCTGACTTGTTAGTCATCATATTTGTTAACAACTGACTATATAATTAACTTGGACACCGTAAGTTTAAATGCATGATGTTAATTTTCTCTATAAAGTAGAAATTTAGATAGATTTATGTATTAATTTTTTAAATCATAATAACTTTGTGATTTCATCAATATAAAGAATTTAGTAGTTAATATTGAGTTATTTTGTATATCTGAATAATTAGAACTTCATTTCATCAAAATTATCTCATGTTGAGTCATTGTAATGAATTGGAATTTCTTGGCATGTTGGTAACATATTGTTTTTAGTGGCATATCCCTACATCCCTTTTCCAAGACTTGGTGAAGTGACATCGGTGTTGACATTGACAACTATGCCGGTAATGAGACTAGTAGTATCTATAGTGGACTTCATTTTTGCACAGATGGCAACACCACACTTCCATGGTATTTGTGAATGCCTTTTTTGGAGGAGAATGGTGACTTTTTGTGCTGAAGAGTATCTGTAAAATTTGAGAACTATCAACAAACATAGCATCGCCGTGCGAACACCCCCCCGCGCACATGCAATGATGGATTAAACATCCATCCAAGCTTATCTTCTTGATACATGTATGCATAGCATATGCATTGCTTGTTGATTTTTGCCTCTCGTTTTCCTTTCATTATATCTTATTTATTTTATATTTGCAAATTCAAGTGATGCAATTTTCGGTAGTGTCCTTTAGGTAGGGTTGCATTTTTTAAGTGAGTGGTATGCCTCTAAGATGGTATTGTATCTTTATATATATTCACTATCTTGTGTTATACAAAGATAAATGAATGATATGGTATTGTATCTTTATATATATTCACTATCTTGTGTTGTACAAAGATAAATGAATGATATGAAACTTGGTTTGCCTTTTGGCTCGAGATACTTCCATCTATCCATGTCAACCACCTTAACGATAAAGGAAAGTAATGGGCTTGAGATGAGCTTTCCAAGCTAAGGATAATGGAAGCGATGCCTTTTAAACTCTTGTTTTATCTTCTCGTACTCTATTTATTTTATTTGTAAATTCAAGGTCTATTACTATGATTAGAAGTGTCTTTAGGTAAACAATTACATCTTTTAGGTAAAGAGTTTAGGTAAAGAATTACATGTTTTAGTTTAGAGGTATGCCTCTTAGATGATATTCTCTGTACTAAAGCCACCATTATGCGTGAAGAAAATTGGATAGTAGTGATAGCTACCTCTTTGGTTTTGGAATTCCGTCTTCCTTCGTAATCTTCTCTCTCTATCGTTTTTGTTCATTAATGTCTTCTTTCACCTCTTGCGACATGGTTTCCTTCTCTTTTCCTCACCAATTTTATGCCCTCACATTCTATTTCCCCTCTTTCAAAAAATTTGGGTTGTGCCACTGCATTTTGTGCTTGTTAAAGATTGGAATAATGAGATAGTCCCAGTATACGATATCAAATTATTGGATTTACATGGAAAGAAATGGTAAGTATGATCTTCATTGTCCTATTCCACAGGAGAAGTAGTATAATAGCCATGTTTATTCATCGATCTCTCTCATCAAAACATTTAGTACAAGGTCCTATATACTTGGCCCACCGGAGAAGTTGCCCTGATCCTAGAAGAATATGTGGATGCTAAGCCTAAAAAACCCCCACCTCTACGAGACAAACCACCCACATAAATCTTGTCCCAGAAGCTTGCTTATCTCAAATGTCCCATGATCAGATGACATCGATGATTCAAATGCAGAGTTCAGATCCTAACTCCCCCCCGGAATATTTCCTACACATCATCAAGAGAATATCCCCATGGATTATGCAATTATGTTTATCTAAACCACTAGGGTGGTTGTCTCTAACAAGGTCCTAAATGTCGGTTTCGGTCACCATTTCGGTATCGACCAAAACAAAATTTTGGTGGAATTTCGATGGAATTTCGACCAGAATTTCGATCATTTCGGTCATTTTTTGTACTAGGACCCCCATATTTCGGTCATTTCGATCGAATTTCGATTTCGACTAGATATCGATATTCGACAGAAATTCAACCGAATTTCGTTGAAATTTGAGGCCATGGTCTCTAAATTTGCCATGATTGATCCGATTTCTAAAACGGTATATTGTGTCATGTGCATGAAGTCCTTGGATGCATCCCATAAAATTGGTCCCTTTTCTAAGGAAGTTGTCTGCATGCATTGCATACCTCATTCATTTTTGGTTAATAAGGGCATGATGCATCAAGTCATTATCAAAGTCGATCATGTATCTGCACTATAACAATGCATATCATTAACAAATTAATGGTCAACTAGAACTAATAATAAGATCTTTAGGACACTTGCTGCATTGCATCGCAGTAAAACAAACTACTAAATGTGACTTGGTTCTTCTTCGTACAGAATTTTGTTGTAATGGTTCATCTTGTCAATTCATTGGGAAGTTTCCTTTTGAATATCTACGAATTTCCAATTCCATATATCCTTGATCAAGTCTCCATAGTTTAATCCGAATGGGCTGGTGCAATTGTTTATCGTATGGTTGATCCTACCCATCAACTCCACAAAATCTACACCAAATCCCAAATTACATTAACCACGTATCCAAAACAAGCCAATACCACACATGAGAAAGATGAGATTTAGGGAAGGAAATTCGATGATGGCCAATTTTCAGGAAGAGTGTTTTTCTGAGTAAATCCGCCACATATTAAGCCCAAACAAAATTGGTCCTTTCAGAATCATCAAGAAGTTGAGTCCAAATGCTTATGAACTGGACCGCTCTCCAGAGATCAACACCTCATCAATATCATGTGTTGACAGAGATGCAACTATACTAGAGCTTCTGCAAATGAAACCATCACCAACAACTTCTGTAGCAATAGTAACTCCAGACGCCATTGAAAATGTTCTCGACGTCTGCAAATTACCAACATGTTGCGAGGTGTTCCGACGCTTTTGGTTCGATGGTAGGGATGCCACTTGGAAGACAGCTCATAGTTGAAGAAGAAGAGTTGAAAGGGATTCACCCGGATCATTTGCAAAGCTATTACAATGCCATCTTGTCGGAGCAAGGTTCTTCTCAACAGGGGGAATTGATGCAACTGAGGATGATTTAAAGGTCAATTCAACAATAAACACTCAAATGCAAGGGTTCTGTTGTAATGTGTTAAGCTCTAGAGGGGCATGTGTGTTAGATTTCATTTTTTTATTGTTTTCTTTGAGTACCCACTTGAATGGTTTGGTGGTAGTGCAGTATGCTTAGCACCCAAAAGACTAGGGTTCTAATCCCTCCTTGTGGGGGTTGCGTTAGGTAGTCGACAACCGGCGTAAAAAATAGTTGAATCTTTCAACATGGCTTTGAGCTAGAATTCATGTAGTTGGCCCTACTTATAGTGGGAGAAGGCTTCACCATTTTTTTGAGTCTAAGAATGGTGCAACACCATGTAACAACAACTTCTCCTTTTTGTTTTAAATCTATGGTGCAGCCCTATGCAAGTGCCCCATCCCCTTTTGTCTTGTAGGGGAGCCTTCCATATTATAAAAGGAGGGGGATATGCAGCAAGAACGACAGATCAGAAGAAGCTGAAAACCCATACGGACCGTACCTCCTCTCTCTCCCCTCAGCCCGATTTCTTCTCCCCTCCCTTCCGTCTTCCTCTCCTTTCCCAGCTTCTGCCTCCTCCTCTCTCTATCCTTCTCCTCTCCTTATCCCAGTCCCTCCCCTCCCCTCCCGGCTCTCCTTCCTTTCCCCAACAGCCCTCCATTCTGTTTTCCTTTCCCAACTCCGTTCTTCCTCTCCAACGGCCGCAACCCAACTCACCTCTCCCCCCTTCTCCTCTCCTCTCTCCCTCTTCCCTTGACCCTCATTTTCCAGCAAGTTCTCCAAGCAATCCCCAGCTCCCTTCCACCTCTCCAGTGGCCATTACTCCCTCCCTCCATCATCTCTAGCAGCCTCCACTCCCCTTCCAGCTCCACCCACCCTCCCTTCTCCAAACCTCAGCCCTTTCCTCCTCTCTCCCAGCTCTCCAGCCTTCCCCCATCTTCTCCAGCTCCTTTTCCTTCCCCAACAAACACCCATCATTGCCCCGCATCAGTAATCCCGCCACCTCCCCTTCTCTTCGAACTTTGCTTCAGGCTTCAACAGTCCCCCTTCCAAAAGCTACTGCATATCACCCACGCCAAGTCCGGCACCACTGTCTTGGGTGACCCTTTCTCTTCTCCTACAGTTCCCTTTAAGTACTGTGTATGCTTATTTTTCTTTTGGGTATTTATTTAATTTTTAGTTCCTGCTTGTGTCAAATTCCGAGTGATCTGAGTTGTTTGTTGCTTACAGTCAATGAATATGTTGTCCATTTTGTCCATTAATTTTATGTTCTCGACTATTTAAATGACTCTCTGGTTCATTTATTCAGTATCTCCTGAATCCCATGAACTCCCGTAAGTTACTAACATCAAACTTACGGCTTTTGAAAGCACAAAGGAAAAAATCATGCTCTTTGCGAGGGGAAGAGTGATCTGATTATTTACCATGTTTGGACGTTAACTAAAGAAAAACAACATAATAATCATGCATAATAACTTAGTGAGTTGACTCGTCGTATCATGCATATATCTGGTTTCCATTCGAGATAATCACTTGAACTAGGAGGCTGGCCTATTTTGAGGATTGCATCACTTGCGCATCCTCTGCATAAAAGCTGTTTTTGGTCACTCTAAACCGGAAGGCAATAAGGCCAGTCAGATGTAATGATGAATGTGGTCTTAAAATAGTGTCAATTAGTTTTTGACATATATGCCCGGTAGGTGTATAGTTATGTCTATTGTCTGATGTCAATGAGTAAACATGTTTTTTAGTGTTAAGCCATCGCTTTAAACATTTCTGAATTGGCATCTGGATACATCATACAGAAAACCTTACAAAGTCGCTCCACTTTGATTGAGCGTCTGAATTCCTTGGAAATCTAGGTAAACTTTTAGAGGTCTTCAACAACTTCTATACAATACCCATTCAACTGATTTCTGTCTGTCTGTCTTTCTTTCTTCTTACCTTGTTTTTCATTAATGCTTCTATTCTAGGGTGAAACTGAAGCCCATCTCTACACTGGCCGAGCAGTGTGACCCCTCCCCACACGCTGACTCCTTCAGTAGGCAATCATCGATGCAATTGTGTTTCTTTTGCAGAAGTTAGTGTGTTGGTATCATCGTTAGATCATGCTGAGAAATGACACTGTTGTTAAGCGGCAGCAGCTTTGCGGAGGTGTTGGTCGGTGCTAGTTGAGTGGGGTTAGGCTTTTAAAAAAATTAGTCTGCACAGACTACAAGGAGCGTATAATAGGAACTTTAGCTAACTTAGAGTGATGGTTTTATGAAGGAAAAAATGCTAACACTAGAAATAATATTCTAAAAAATCTGTTAGGTTACAAAGATGGGTTGGTAACTCATTGATGAACTTTCCTGAGATGGATTGTGGTTTTTGTCGAAAGATTTGTTGGAAAAAGGTCAAGGGAGATATTGAAAAAACACAGTATTGGCCAATTCATCTTTTCTGGTTGTTTTCCAAGACTATCATTATCCTCCTTTGCCAAGCTCCTGGGATTTGGATCCTACTTTGTCCCTTCACCAGTTGTGGAGTGTAAGAGATTTTCTGGCTTGATGATGTTTTTAATCCGATTGAAGTGTAAGATACGAACGAGAAAGCAAAAGACTAAGAGATAAGGCAGGAGATATTGGTGTGTAGTTTGTGTTGAACCGAAATAGATGCCCGTGCATGCATATGTACCATGGATAGCTTGTTTTGCACAGTGTTCAATACAATTATATAAATGCAGTATTTTTATTCCCATAAGGTTATACCAAGTCATCATTTGAATTAAAGGTAGTTCTACACTACATCCAGACGTTGTCTATTGGGGTAACCATTAAACCACATGCCTTGATTGCAAAGTTAGCTCTACGCATGCAAACCTCCTCAGGAACTTTTGAGGGCACAAGGTGGCTTGGGACACAGTTCACTTTCCTAAAGAGGAAAGGGCATTGGTTTGTGTTACCTTTATTTATAAAAAGACAGTTCTTATAGGATGGGTGCAACATCTCCTCATGTTTAAAGGCACAATATTTATTGAATCCATGCGATGCGTATATGGATCGTATTTTACCTTAACCCGTTTCCAATCCGACCTTAATGGATTTTAACTTTTTCGAATTGAATCCAATCCATCACATATTTAAATTCAATCCAATCCGTCGGATTACAAATGGGATCGGATTTGATCGGACCTTTTACACTTACATTTTTCCGCTCAAT
The DNA here is from genome assembly GCA_037367405.1 of Ottelia alismoides. NCBI lineage: Eukaryota > Viridiplantae > Streptophyta > Magnoliopsida > Alismatales > Hydrocharitaceae > Ottelia > Ottelia alismoides. Next base: position 93,223 of record JAZKJV010010026.1, on the reverse strand, counting down.
AGTCAACTCTCATATTTGTACTTTATAGCATACTATCCTCAACATTTGATTTATGACTCAAAAATCCATAATATGGCTAGATGTAAAGATAGAATATTTGAAGATCACACAATCTAGTTAAAGTTGAAGAATGATATAATCCATTATAAAAAATTGAAACCACACTATCAGATTAAAGGATTATATTGAATTTGAATTTTAAGCTTCATTTTATATATTATCTTAGCATTATTTTGCAATTTATTTCCAACAAATGATTGAAATATATTACCGAATAAGGATAAAAAGACATGTTAGGTAAAAAATATGATCTCCGTGGTAGGATATTAATGAAGCCTACGATTAATTTAAATGTTAAGCTATGCCAAAACCAAACCACTCCGAAGAATACCTGTCAAGGCTCTGTAATATATCACTAACTGACAATAATCACAGAACATTCATACTCGCTTGAGTACCCAAGATAAAATTAACTTAAATATAGCTCACCAATTAGGTGACACACCTCGTTTAAAATGAACTTGAAATGTAATTCATATGAAAGATTACACCTTTAGTCATTGATGAATCTCGTATTCATCATGGTAAAAGCCACATATTAAAACCCCTGTCTTAAATAATCCAATAAAATCACCTTTAATTCGTTGTTTTTATACTGTATTATATTGTATATAATTTACCCATAAATTACTGTATTTATTTTCCTCTACTTTTCTTGTATTTATTTTATCCTCAAAAACCCGTAAAAATTAGGTAGATAAGTTGTTTATAATTCACTAACCTTTAAAAAACACTAAAAACACAAAAACATCTCAAAACCACAAACTTGGTGTTTTTCCCCGAAAAATACCATCAAAAAATTAATTTTTGTACAAATGACCTCTTTTGGCTTTTTGACCGACATGAAAGTTGTAGATCTTGTCGAGACAAGCAACTTTCATGTTTTGACTTTTCCTAATTCGGTCTCTAACTATTTCTTTTCTATTTTTCTTTGTAATTATCTTTTGAAATTTTTTGATTGGGCCATGTGGCGCTCTCAGGAGCGCCCACGTGGCCCGTCTCCCCTCTCGCCACCCGGCGCACACCCTGGCCGTTGGATCTTCTTCTTCCCGCCTGCATCTGAGCCCTTCATCACGCATCATCCCTCAGCCGCCCGATCTGATCTCAGATCAGATCTCCACCGTGGATCTGCGCCCCATCCACAGTCGTCCGATCACCTCACCATCTAACGCCTTCCCTTGCGCCACGTCTTCCCCCATCTCAGCCCTCCGATCCCATTCTTATCCCACGGCCTACCACCTGCCACGTCGCCTCTCTATCCATCGCCGTTAGATCGCCCCCCTCATTCTATCCCAACCACTCGCCCCCGCCTATTTCCTAGCCACACGATCAGATCGTATGATCTGATCTCCACCTTCCGTCAACGCAATCATCCTAACCATTCGATCCAACGGTTGACCAGTCGTCCCCTACCTCCAGACGTCCCCTTCTCTAGCCGTTACTTCACGTGAAACCACCGCCCCCTTCCTATTTTGAAAGGTGACTCATGCCACCCCTCCTTCTCGTAACGCCACCAACGCCTTCCCCGATCTTCCGCCCCCCTCGCGCAACCACCATAAATCCCCGCCATCACTTCCACTCCATTAAATCCCCGCTCGAAATCCCCCTCCTACCCACGTAACCTCCATTATTCCTCCGCCTATAAAACCTAGCCCAGCACCTCCGATCACGTCATCCACCAATCACGGGGCTTCGGCCAAGCCCTTGGCCCTCCGGTGACAGCGGAGCGGCCCGTGTCGAGGCGTCGACGGCCGGAGCATCCAGGTGTGATCCATGGCACCTTGCCATGTAAGCACCGCCCCAATGGCGATAACCCGAGCTCCATGCACTGGCCGCGCACGCTGGGCGACGACCCTGAGCCTCCCATGGAGCTCAACCCAGTCATATCCTCCACCAACTCCTCGCTCCGGCGAGGTGATGTTCTTGCTATGTCTCGCACTTTTCCTGCTTCCTACGACCATCACCACCATCACCTGATCACTTCCCAACCTTCGTCGCGCACCGCTTATCCTCGCGCCACCCTCCGCGAACACCTCTCCTTTCTCCATAACCTGGCCACCCTCCACCACCTTCCCCTCTGCATTGCCGGAGGAGTAAGCTATGGTCCATCGCCTCCATCACCCCCGCGGACCCTCATTCCATTCACGACCCATAGCACCTCGCTTCAGCGAGATTTGTAACAGTTGCAGGTACCCAAGGCTCGATGATCGGAGTTGGCACCCCCTCACCGATCTCTAGCTCCGCCTCCGATAACCAAGCTCCTCCGCGCATCGCTAGTCAGCCACAAAGCTTTGGCACGTCCCCAAGATCTCCGCCAATGCTTCCATGTGCTCCTCGAACCTCCGCCTTGCACGGTAGGGCTCGGCGGAGCAACCAACTGTTCACCGGAGCCCCGCCTCCTCCGGTGAACCACGACGGAGGAGAAGACACAGATGTCGTCCGATCGTTTCGATCGGACGGCTCTGATAGAGCCACGTGATGGACCCGAGCCTCCAGCCCAACCTACAGGCTCGGGTCATCCGAACCTCAGCCAAGCCGCAGACATCACGCCGCGTGTCCCGAAGCTACGACGTCTCCCGAGCCTAGGTGCCTCACGTGCCCCGCACGTGAGGGCGTAGGAAAATTGCAAGAATGATCCTGCTACTTTACAGAATTGCATTTTGGTCCCCAAGCACGTGCCTCACGTGCGTGCCTGGGTATTTTACAGGGAGACCCGTAGACTTTTTGAAAATTACAAAAAGGCCTTTGCGCACAATGGTGAAATTACAGGAGGGCCCAGGCGGTTTTCTTTAATTGCATTTAGGTCCCTCCAGGGACCTAAATGCAATATTTATCCTTTATTTTTATTGCATTTTTATTACAATTATGCCCTTGCACTATTTTTAGTATAACTTGAGCATCGTAGGTCCAAATTGCATGATTTTAGTGTCGTTTTGATCCTTGTTTTGTCATCTACATTTTAGCTATGTATTTGTCTCATTTGACACTCTTTTAATTAAAGTGAATTTTTATGTGTTAATTGAGACCTGCTCTTCTTGCCTTACTGTGATGTGATGACCGCTTTTCAATGATGGATTAAATTACCTCTAATTTCATTTTTATCACATTGCTCATTATTTTTAGGGTATAATTGTGTTCTTATATTCAGCATACATGTTCTCTCGCATAGTTGCACATGCATCATCTTTAAATTGCATAAAAACCCATTAAAAAATGCATGCATCATAACATTGCTTTACAATTTGCATGTGGACCTGAAATTGAGATTAAATCACTCTGTGCTTCATGAATCAAAATTCAATAGCTGAATTAGGCAGCCGTGTCCATGTGTTCGACCTTGGTAGACTTGCCAAGTAAAAATAGTCCGCAACATTCAAGGATCGTGGTTTTTGCTGAACAAAATTCGCCTCCTGTACTACGACTAATTTTACATTATTATAGAGGCGAATTTGACGATCATCAGTCATATTATGCTAATTTTTGAAAAATATGAATCAAAATCGTGTATCATTTTTAAATGGAAAGGAATTCAAGTAATGCTTGTTTATTCTTAGATGGATGTGGTGCATCTGAGTATGTAGTTCATCATGAGTATGTAGTTCATCCTTGGTATAATGTTAAGCTGAAACAAAAAAGGTAAGATGCAAAAGGGACAAGAATAACAAAATTCCAAATCTATTTTCTTTCTACAAAGATTAGATTGGTGGCATCATGTTGAGGATGAATGGCATCATATCGGAAGGGGAATAATTGTGTGAGATGAGGGAGAGGCATTGTGGGGAAGGAGCAGTGGCAGTGGCATTGTGCTGGAGTTAGATTGATTATTCCCCTCCCCGTTCCATATTTTTATCATTTCACTCTTGACCTCTAATATTCCTCACGGTTCGATCTTTGTGTCGGTATTACGGGGAAGGGGTAGTGCCATTGTGCTTAAGGGAGATAATATTGTGCAGGAGGGAGGCGACGACGAAATGGACCGAGACAAAGATGGATATGTGAGGTATATTGGAGGTCAAGAGTGAAATGATGAAAATATGGAACATGGAGGGGAATAACCGAATAGGGTTTTCAACTTCACAAGTTACAATCATATTTTATTATTTTGAGGATTTACTAGTTGGCTTTTAAGAGAGAAGAGAGGACGTCAATAAGAGAACTTGGATCCAAGATTGATATAAAAATAGATGATTGTTATTGTGGGTCATACGGAAAATTGAGAATGGATGCAAATAAATATTGTATTTATGTATGCATATATATATATATATATAAATGGTGAAGCCTTCTCCCACTATAAGTAGGGTCGGCTACATGGATTCTTGCTCAAATCCATGTTGAAAGATTCGACTATTTTTTACACTGGCTATCGACTACTTAACACAACCCTACAAAAGGGTATTTGAAGCATGGTCTTTTGGGTGATAGACAAATATGTACCCACTTAAATGTATGTATATATGTATATATGTATGTATGTAAATATATACATACAGTTTTTTTGAATAATATATACATACAGATTGAGGAATTGGAGTGACTCTATGGTAGTGTGGGCCATTTGGTGGCAGCAGCGAAAAGTCAGATGGCTGACAATTAGCTCGAAAGCACACAAGAAGGCACCAGGCCTCATCGTACAAGACACCCATGCCTTGCTTTCATAGTTTACTTATGTTTGAAAAATTTACCTGGACAACCTAATCTGCCTAACTCCTCAACCTGGTAGTAATGCTTGGCTAAATCTCATGTTTGATAGTTTGAAATAGAAATGTAGTGCCTTAATAATGAAAAACTTCGTCCCTTTGTATGACATGTCTGTTAGATATGGATGCACATGCATCTCATCCTGAAGACCTCATGGGTATAGCCATATTTTTCAGGACATGGCTGGGGATCTGATCACTGATGGTACCCTAGTGGTACACTGCTAGAAATGTTGACAGGATCTCATATTTGATACAAGTAAGCCAGTTGGTTCATTTTTAAGTGTGACTCCTTGTCAGTTAGCCTTAAGCAGCACTTGTAGGATCCAGTTTATAAAGCAGCATTTTTGGTAGACATCTATGGTGGTGGTTTTTTTTTTTGACTTTGTGCTTCTATTGAAAGTTCTGAATTTTAGGGAACAAAGGTTTTTGTAGAAACCGGTGCTTCTACTGTTCAGGAACTTGTTCGGGTGGAGACTTGATAAAATGGTTTCTCTTCTATTTTTAACATTGAGATGGGTTGTGATTGTTGGGCATTTGGATTTGAACTTTATGTTGGGAGAAGCTCTGTCAAACTACTACTCCCATCGAGCTTTTTACCTACCTCACTTTACATGTTTTATCCTAACCTTGGAAGAATATGATCCGTGGTAATTGATAGGAAACAGCAGTGATGTCCAGGGTCTTCGTACACCAAAAGGAGAGAGGTTCCTGGAGACATTTGTGTGCGTGGTTTTAAAAAATGTCCCTTGAGGCGTTGAGGCGTACGCCTCGAGGCGGTTTTCGTAGAAAACGTCATTGAGGCGCCCGCCTCAAGCAGCCTAGCTGAGGTGTGTTCCTCGAGACGTTGAGGCGATAGGGTAAGGTGCGATGGGGGGGTGCATACTACGGTTCTTTAACTGGTTTTAACAAATCGGATGGTTAGGATTCAAAGCATATCAATATATATGTTAGTCATATAACATATATAATACAACATAAATATATTGTATGTTGTGTACGTCAATAATATATGTTAGTCAGTTAGTCACATAATTTTGCTTCACTCATGCACATAAAGGGAGATACTGTACATCGACAAGAACCTCACTCCGCCAACATTAATAGATGTCATAATAAGCTTTGCATTGTGTATGGATGACAATACGAGCTAGAATTCAAAGCAAGTCACGCAAAGAATATTCTATATTCTCATGTTCATAACATACATGGTGAATATGTTTGGGAATACATAAATTTATGATTTTATAGACATATATAATTATGCTTAATTGTATATGTATATATTTATATATATTCATATTTAAATCGAGGCTTACGTCTCGACCGTCTCGAGGCTTACACCTCACCTCGTCAAGAGAAAATCACCTCGATCCGCCTCACGTTTTTTAGAACCATGGTTGTGTGTGTCCATCTTTACTCCGCCAACATTAATGGATGTCATAATAAGCTTTGCATTTTGTATGGATGACAATACGAGCTAGAATTCAAAGCAAATCATGCAAAGAATATTATATATTCTCATGTTCATAACATATATGGTGAATATGTTGGGGAATACATAAATTTAAATTTATGATTTTATAAATATATATAATTATGCTTAATTGTATATGTATATATTTATATATATTCATATTTAAATTGAGGCTTACTTTTCGATCGTCTCGAGGCTAACGCCTCACCCCGTCAAAAGAAAACCACCTCGATCCGCCTTACGTTTTTTAGAACCATGGTTGTGTGTGTCCATCTTTAGTAGGTTGGGTGGAAATATGTTACTGGAGGTGGCTAAGTCATGGGTGCTGTATTTGCAAGGGTTGCGCTAAGCTATTACCGGATACTAGAAAGCAGAAGGATACAACCAGAGCCTAAGCTGCTCAAATGGGTTTGAGCTCTAACTGAAAAGTGCTTTTGCATGCACATACATCTATCTTACAGGAGACGTTGACAGGGCTGGCTAATTGAAAAATAACTTTTTAAAGCAATGCTGGATCTGTGATAGGATGCTGCCCACCCTTGTATCTAAACGTGTCTTGAGATGTTTTTGGCAAAAAAGGCTTTTGAGGCTTAAGTGTCACCAATATTCTGCGAGGCGTGAGACGTGAAGCATTTTTGAGGTGGCGAGAGAATGGTGAGGCGCTGCTTCTGCCACTTGAACTAAATTACATGATGCTTTGTGCTTTTCAACTTCAAGATTAGATTTTTTAACCTCAACACTATCAATCATTAGTTATATTACATTTTGATATTTTAGTATACATGTACTATTCATTCAAAACATAAGCAACCAATTGTAGATTTTTTTGTTTTCTACACTAACAGCAACAAAGTAAGATGCACAGTAACACAAGTACCATTCCTTGAAGCTAGCTAGGATTACATGGTTTTCTAAATTTGTATCCCCGTTTTTGATTTTTGGTGACCATGTTGTTCTTTGATCTTATTTTACGCATAAATTCACGGTATGAACATGGCCATGATAAGATGCATCTCTTTCAATATTACTTGATACTATATCGAAGTTTTATCAGTACATAGATAATGTGAGACACAATATAATAGAAATGAAGTTAGGAGTCAATATGTCATATTTTGACCCTATATAAAGAAAAATGGTGCTTATAATGTTATATATAATTATATGCCCAAATGTGTTATTTAGAATGGTATGGATGCTCTTTTCTTATTCTGATCTTATCTCCATAATATTCAAATACTATATTTTTTTGCCTTAATTCTGACTTATTTAATACTTTTCCGTAAAAGTAAGGCTTATGTCTCGACTGCTTTGAAACTTACGCCGCACCTTCTTGATTGGAAAGATGCCTCGTTCTACCTCACAATTTTTAAAACCTTGCTGTTTACAATTCTACTGACGATCTTGTTATTTTGTCGTATAACTCATAGTAGTTATTTCGTGCTTTACATGCAAGTGTTTTTTTTATGTTGTAATTCAGTAAAATCATTGATTGAATAATATGCACCATGCCACTTTTTAATAACATAGGCAGATGCAGGGTTTGTATACATGCTGGTAGAGTCCAGTTCTTGCATCTTTTTGCTGAAGGTTGCTTGTAGTATTGTATTCTGCATTTTTCCCTCCTTGATTTGGAATTGAATTGAGTTTGAAACAACATTTTTAAAAATAAAATGAAAGTTAAGGGTTAGAATGGTTTCAAAGTGGATTAATATTTCCCCGTATCTTCCTTAATGTGTTTTATGTGCCGTGCTGTTTCTTTTTGCTCCAGTTCACCTTTTCTCTTTTTATTTGAAGCGATGTCAAATGATTATTATTGTTATTGCAGCATCTTACCAGTCTGCTCCTTCATTTCAGTCTGAGAATGATCCAAACAATACAACTGTGGGTGCCTCTACTTCAGCATATTAGTTTGTTCTTTGTAGGCTGTAAATTTTGACTATTGTTGTGCTGAGAACAGATCTTTGTTGGTGGCTTGGATCATAGTGTCTCTGATGAACAGCTAAGGCAAGTTTTTGGCCAGTATGGAGAGTTGGTGTATGTGAAGATACCTTTTGGCAAGCAGTGTGGTTTTGTTCAATTTGCCAACAGGTTTGGTGTCCAAAACAACAGTTGCTTTCTAGTTGTAATTATGCTTTGGTTTTACCTTTATGTGTGCCTTTTTGCTGATGTCTAGAGCTTCTGCGGAGGAGGCATTGCTGATGCTGAATGGAACTATGTTAGGAGGGCGTAATATTCGGCTTTCATGGGGTCGGAGCCCTGCGAACAAGCAGGTTTGGCTTCATTTTCCTAAGTTGGGTTGCTCATCTCTTTGTTTTGACTCTGATGTGGATCACGTGTGTGGTCGACAGTCTCAGCCACAACAGGATCCAAACCAGTGGAGTGGCAACTATTACGGATATGGACAGGGTTACGATGCCTATGGTTATGCCCAACCCCCTCAAGATCCGAACATGTACGGATATGGTGCATATCCTGGATATGGAGGTGGATACCAGCAGCAACAGGTAGATTGTTATTGAATCATTCTAGATCAGGGAGGAGGTTCTGGGTTATCCTTTTTTTCTCCACATATGATCAAGGATGCTTATCAAGATGTTCTTTATGTGCATGCATACTGAATAACATCCACATCACTTTATTGTGTTTTTGTTCTAATGTAATCCACTTTATTGTCTTACTTGCTAATGCTATTACATTTTTTTTCATGTATCGCAGTGATTTTTGGTGTCGTGCTCTTGATGTGTTAGTTTGGCTAGCGGCGCTGAAGAACTTGTGGAGGGACTTGGCAATGGAGTTCTTGGCATGGTGGATTTTACTGTGCGCAGTTCTGTTTGCGGTAGGTACTCAGTATTGGATTTTCCTTTCCTCTGTGTGAACGATTTATGGGCAGAAAAGCTTGTAGCCTGGTTCCCTGCATCGTTGTAAAGTTGCCCTGCTTTTTAAGAACCGTTTATGTAAAATGTAACCATGGATGTCACACAAATCCTTGGTTTGATTTGGCTGTGGTCGTCGTTGGAGGGTTTTCACTGACTGCTCTTGTTCTTGATATTTATGGTAGTTTCTGCAAATTGATGCGGTGCCAGTCATCCGTTGCTAGGGCTATGATTTATGCCATTTCTTTTCCCTTTTTGATTTGTGAAATTAACCCCTATTGATTTGGGATTTTGCATGTGAAAATTCACGGTACTGAATTTTCAAACGCCCATTACTTTGGAACACCTGATCAAGCTCCGGCACTGTACACAGCACCTCACCATTACTTCTCTACTCAATCTAAAGTGATATCGTCTAATTTTTCAATACATAATCTGAAAAAACTGGCTGAATCTGTTGGTGACACGATATTTAGTGGTGTTGAGGTGTCTCTACAAACAATCTTTATTAAGGCAAATAATGACAAGTAGTTATTGGATAACTTCCATTTTCCCACATGATTTTCCAGATATTCAGCAAATACAGCAAAAGGTCCATAAGGGATAAGGTTGTATACTTCATTTTTGTTTCCTTGTAGAGATTGGATTTCGAGGGGTAAGCTATAGTTATTTGCTACTTTCTGATATGGATAGAAGTTGGTTTTGTTAGAGTTGGAAGGGATAAAAGTAGGGATGGCTATTGAGCCCAGCTGAGCCTGGCCTTGGCTCGAGCTTTTGGCTTGATAAGCCTAGTTAGGCTTGTTTGAGCCCAGACAAGTGAGCTTGGGCTCGGTGAGCCTGATCCTCTTATCGAGCCAGCTCGGGCTCGGTAAGGCTCAAATCGAATTAAGAACCCTCTCACAGGCCATGGACCTTAATGATTGCTCGTAGATCCCATTTATATCCATTCCCTACAGTCCATGGACCTTAATGATCGTTCGTAGATCCCATTTATATCCACTCCCCGTGATCCTCGTGTGCCACCTATCGATATGGGACTATAGTAAAGCTGTTTATGGAGGACCCATAGGCCATAGTCATCTCAAGGGTTGAGTAGCAGAACCTGGAGGGTGGCGACGAGAGGGGGAGCCACTTGGGGAGACCAAAGGAGACCTTATGGAGGCGAAGATGGGTGTGAGCATACCTTAGGGAGGGAATCACGGGGTACAAGGACCGATATCGGTCCTTGCTACATGTAACATCTTTATTATCATCCTTATCTCCTTCCCTGTATATTTCTTCGTTTTCTTCTTAGTTTTGTCCCTTTTCTCTACTACAGGCAGTTCCCTAAAACCCCACCTTCGTCCTCTAGATCTTAACAAAAGCGACACTGAGATCACTGAGAATCCCACCGACACTGAGATCACTGTCGTCATCTGTTCAATCCACATGCTTTTCTATCCCTTAGAATCCCACCCTCTAATCAAGATCCTGATTGAGGCCAAAGCTGCTCCCCTTCGCATTGAAAGGAGTCTCGTCCTCTTCCTTGTGCTCCACCGCAAAATCGAGTGCGTGCACTCGAGTCTTCCGTTGTCTTTGTAGGAGCAGTAGTTGGGGCATTTGGTTTGGGAATAAATATCAATAAGGAAAATAAGAATCTATTCTCTGTTCGGCTAGAAAGATAGGAATACGGAGAATAAGGTAGAATAAAGATTAGGTAAAATGGAATAAAGATAAGTATAACAGCGGAATAATGTCAATAATGTGATATGGATAGGAAGAACCATACTCTTGGGAGCCACATCGAGAAGAGAATTGTCCTCTTATTTCAATGCTTATTCTCCATACGAGCATGATCTAAAAGTAAAATTGATAGATGGGATATAAGAGAATTTTTCCAACGGATCCTGAGCTCATTAGGAAGTTGATGAGCACCCAATCCCATCCATCAATTTTAAATCCGACAACAGGGATCGGAATCACTTTTAATATCTTGTGTTGTTTTGGATTCTTTTAGATTAGGAAAGTGATTATGGTAGATATTTTTCTCTCACTATTCTCTTACAATTAAAATAGGAAAGTGAGTTAATTTTCCTTTTGAAAGCATCCATTCCTCTACTCTCCCACGAATACGATACTAGATGTAATGTGGGAATGGGAGATGCGGACGTCGCGCACATGGGTTGTCTTCACCTTGAGGCAGGCGTTGCTCCCCTCTAGTGGCAACGACACCTCTCTAGGCTCCAGGCGGCACCACGGAGGTGCCATGGGAGCACAACTTCCTTCACCGCTCGCAGGCGGTGGCCCTCAAGACTCCTCGGACGATGCACCTACAAGCCGCACCCAATGGCGCCACACCACCACCAAGGGCACTGCCAACCTCCTGAAAAGCGCTCCCATCGTAACTCCACAATCTTCACCCGCTCCAAGTGACGTCGATGGCAGCTGTACGCGCCCACGCTTTCCCCTATTTTGCGATGAGATGGGTTCACAATCTGGGAACCCTATGCATACTTGAGAAAGAAGAGGGCTCGATGGCCATTTCAGATCTGGTGGCAGCATCCATTTGATGGGAATCTCACCGACGTGGTGTCTCCATTCGTGAGGAGAGTGGTGGTGGTGGGAGATTGGGAGATGAGATTCCTTCCAAGGGGTGGAATGGCAGGAGGTGCTGATTCTGATGTAAATGGACGGATACAAATGTAGATATAGGTATTGTCGTATCCTTATTTGTTTTGACAACGAATATGTATGTGGATACAGATATTGACGGACATTCAAACGATCTTACCATATCTTTAAAAAACGGATACAGATGTAAAAAGGATATTGATTACATACAAGTAATGTTAGAAATACTTTATAGAATCGACTTAAATATATATAAATTGGATGGAAAATACACTATATAAATTTACTAAATATGTTTGTATCATAAAAATTATACAAATATGATAAAAGAAGGTATATAATTACTTTATATAGGGTTAAAAATAAATGAATGATTATATTTATATAAGTTTAATGGGGCTGCCCCCTTGCACAACCAACATGGCTGCCCCGCGCTGTTTTCGACGTTTCTTTAAAATTTTTTGGAAAAATATCGTCATGTATATTCATCCCTATATCCCTCATATATGCCATTCGAATTTCATCAGAAACAGACCCCTACAGCCTGGATGGAGGCTGTAGGAGTCTGTGTTTCTGACGAAATTCGAATGACATATAGGAGGGATATAGTGATGAATATACATGGCGATATTTTTCAAAAAAATAAAAAAACGTAGAAAACGGTGCGGGGGCAACCCCATTAAACTCTATTTATATACTAAAATGGTTATACGGATACGGATTTTTACGGATATCAAGATATCCATATCCGTATCCATTTTAAAACGGATACGGATGTCAAAATCTATGTAAAATGGATACAATGACAGATCGGATACATATATATCCGCAACCATTTGCATCCCTAGTGATGACGCAAGGGGGATGTTGGTAGTGATGCTGGGTTGGTTGGGAGCTGTCGGAGGGAATCATAATTTATGTTGAAAAGTTGTATACTGAAAGAAGAGAGTTGCAATTTTTTAACAAAGCATCCCTAATTCCCACACTTTTTATTTGTTATGCTATAAATAATAATATAATAGTAAATCATTAGAATTCACTCAACAGAAAATAACAACACACCATTAGTAATTTGTCCCTATAATAACACCACAACATCAGTAAAAATTATAATAACACAACATTAGTAAAAATTTCAATAGTAAATAGTAACACAGTTCAATAGTTTTGATTCATTCAGTAGTAAATAATCATACAACATTAGTAACACAATATAGATAATAAAAAAGAGATTTGTAACTTTATTTCATAGGAATATAATAAATAAACATGCATTAGTAAATGTAACATCAATGTAATAAAAATACCTTTTTATTCATCGTTGGGCCTAGCTAGGGGCGTAAAACCTAGCGCTTGTTGAAAGACACTTCAACATTGTAGCATTCTTGTAGTTTTGCCTTTTACTTTTATTCTCCTGTATTTTTATTTTACACCCTAAGTTCTGTCTTATCATTTTTGGTTATACATGGATGTACTCTATCCTAAATAGATGGGATGTGTTAGGGTGACTATGCACTAAGAGAGGTGGGATGGGGTGTAGGGATGAGGTGTTAAGGGGTTAAAATTATTCATTCCGCTTTTGATTGTTTTCATTTTGTGTATCTTCTATTCTCTCTCTTGTACCTCAATTATTGATATTATTCTATATACTTGGGGTTACTCTACTCTAAGTATAAGGGGACAAGCCGAGGTATTGAACGTGTATATTCTTTTAACCACGATCATCCCTATTTTTGTACAGTATTCTATTCTTAGGGTTACTCGATCCTAAGTATATTGGGGATAACCGGTTCTATTTTTTATGTGTTGTTTTAGTCGTTGCATAGTCTTCTTTTCACAACTCTATATTTGGCACGAGTTATGTGTTCCTTCATGTCTTCTTTGTCACTATGAGGACATAGTTAATGAGCTTGAGGTGGGGGAGGGGTGGTGGGGGGGGGGGGGGGGGGGGTGGGGGGTTGGGGCTGAGGCTTTTCGAGGAAGCACAGATTGGCAGTGTAATAAGAGAGCATTTTATGGAGGCGTCATAGAGAAAGCAAGGGGATGGGTGGGGGTGGCTGGGGAAGGGGGTGAAGACTTTGACACCGGGGCAGGAAGAGGAGCAGGTAACACCATTTTCAGAGTGTGAGGTGAAGAAAGCAGTTTGAGGACTGAATGCGGATGGAGTGCCGGGATCAGATGGGTTTTTGATCTTCTTTTATAAAGAGTTTTGGGAACTTTTGAAGAGTGGGATCCTAGAGGTGCTTGAAGAGTTCAGAGAAGGAAACATGAGTTTTGAGAAGGTTAACGTGGCAATGTTGTTTTTGCTTCCAAAGAAAGACCAACCTGTAAGAGTAGAAGATTTTAGACCAATTGTTCTTTCCAATGGGATTTACCTAATTGTGGTAAAAGTGTTGGCAAACATGCTCAAGGGGGTCATGGACTCTATTGTTCTGGAGGTCAGTCCGCATTTATTCCAGTACGATAAATAACGGATGGACTGGTCTTGACGTTAAAGATTTGCTTAGAATGGAAACACGGAGGTACAAAGGGGGTGTTGTGGAAGATAGATTTTACCAAAGCTTACGACTGTGTGGATTGGAACTTCGTGTGGTCGTCGGTGAGGAGAAGAGGGTTCACAAATAGTTGGATTACACGGATGAAAAATATGTATCACTACATCTTCTTTCTCGATCTTAGTAAATGGTCAGTCAGAAGGTGGCTTTTTCCAGCCACAGAGAGGTGTACGACAAGGATGTCCTTTAGCGCCCATGCTTTTTGATATGGTGGTAGATGCATCGGTGGTCCTATTCAGATAAGCTATAGATGGAGGCTGGTGCGAAGGCTTTCGTCTTGACGACATATCCATACCACTACTATAGTACGCAGACTACACTGTACTTTTTATTGGTGGTTGGGTTGAGATGAGATGCATATCGACGCAATTACTAGACATCTTTAGTAGTTTGTCTGGGCTAGAGATAAAACGACGAAAATAGGTGGTTGTCACTTTTGGGTTACAAATTGAAGATCGGACCAGGGTAGCTGAGCTGCTTGGCTATCCACTGAGTGACATTCCGATCACTTATCTTGGCCTTCCATTTGTGGCTGGAAAACTCAGAGTTGTTGATTGGGATGCGGTTATCCAGAAGATTGAGCAAAGACTCGCTGGGTGGAAGGCGATTACTTTGTTAAAGGGTGGGAAGCTGATTCTGCTGAAGCATGTTCTGTCAATCATTTCCGTGTTCTTTTTCTCAACTAGTCTGATGCCTGTGGGGGTGAGAAAGAAGATTGAAAAGCTGTCGAGAAGATTTTTCTGGTCAGAAGGGAAACAACAGAAGTCGGGCGTGCATCTGGTGGCCTGGGATAAGATCACGAGAACCCAGGAGCACGGGGTCTGGGATTCCGGGACCTGACTTGCATGAATAGGGAGTTACTGGGAAAGTGGGTGTTGCGCATTTGAGGACCATATGTGGATCTTGTCACTTGATTGCTGAAAAAGATTTACGAGGTAAAAGGAGTCTTGAAAGCGAGAGCCTCTTGGTATGAGTCGATCATGTGACAATTGGTACAATTGGCCTCTCATTTCACATAGGCTATTGCCGAAACTCGGGGATGGGAGAGGCTTCAAGTTTTGGAGGGATGATTTGATGGGGGAAGGCCTTTTCGAGACGTGATTCTTAGAATCTTTGCTTTGGCAACGTCAAAGGAGGCCGGCCACCTTGAGGGAGTTGGCTCAATCAGGAGAGTGGAGACCAAGTTTTAATGCGATCTTGTTTGATAGAAGGGGGGAGGATTTGGTTAGACTAATGGCTGCAGCTTCTACCCCAGACAATTTCTCCCATACCATAGAACATTTCGTATGGACATGTAATAAATTCTTTGTCAATTTTTTATATGACGAGCTGAGAAATAGTGAAGAAGGACAAGATATGGACTTGTGTCAGGATGTGAGATTATTTGGGCAAGCATGATCTCGAACATAATAAAAGTTTTCCTCTAGTGCCTAAGGAGAGACAAGTTACTGGACAAGGTTAGGAGGGCGAGGTTTTTGAATCTTCAAGATGTGATGTGCGATAGATGCGGGGAGCAGGTGGAAAACTCGAAACATCTCTTCCTCTCTTTTGGGACCTCGGTGAAGGTCCGGAAAGAATTGACGATTCCATGGGTAGATGCGAGCGGTTTTTCGAGCTTTTGGGAAGGGTTAAGGAAAGTAGGAGGCAGTTCCTCTGACGATTCAAAACCTTTTGCGGCGCTATGGGCAATTTGGCAGGCGAGAAATGAACTCATTTTTAAAAATCAAAGGTTTTATCCAGAAAATGTTGTTTCTCATTGTAAGGCTTTCTTGTGTTTTTGAGAGTCAAGGTAAATATATTGTATCACTTCATTTAATATAAATATAAATGTTGCGCGATTACTTCCAACTCGAGAACTCACCCTCTTTTTCGTTAAAAAAAGTTACACAATAGATATTTAGACTTAGGTCATGGGTAACAAGTAACAACATACATTATGCATGTTTAAAAGTCTAAAAAGAGGAAATAAAGATAACTAACTAAATAGTAACTTACGTTAAACTCTTAATTTAATTGATTTTGTTTATGCGCTTTCTAAACATGTTAATATCACCATTAGCTTATGTTCGTTCTTAGACATCCAAGCAAATACGGTGAAAGTTGATAGAAGAAATTAATCTGCATTAAATATGAATATGGTGAAAATTGACATGCAAATGAACCCACCTTAATTACACGAGTGTTTCTTTGATTCATATATACTTAGCTACTTATTTCAAGCAATCTAGTTTATAGACATTTCACATTGTTTATAAATTCAAGGGATATTTACACCCATAACTTTGAGTAATTTCGTAATTACCTCAGAAACTCTCGATAATCACAAATTACATACAAGACCTTGAGTAATGCTTAATTCTTACACCCATAACTCCGTGTTAATTTTCATCCAATTTTTCGTTAACTATGACATTATCCGTCAAGTAATTTATATTTTATACCCGTAAGTTTCAATTATTTACAAATAAGATCAGTATCACCTTTCTTCTCCTTCCCCTCTTCGTCCTCCACGCAGCACCCCTGCTCGCCGCCCCGCCTCCCCTGCCCGTCGGCCGCCCCACTCCCTCTTCCGGCTGCAACTCCAGGTCGAAGTCCCCGCACAACCCCCTCCCTCCCCCCATGGTGTGCCTGCAAGCCCTAGGTCATGCACCCCTCCTCCCGTCTGCGATTTATCGAGCTGTAGCCCCCTCCCCCCAGCGCCTCCGCCCAAGTCGAGCCGCCGTCTGTGCATCCGCCTACAAGCCCCACCCACCCCCTCCCCGCTTGTGCATGCCTGCACCTCTACCTGGTCGAGCCACAACCCCCCCTCCCCGCCCGTGCCTCCTCCCAGGTCGAGCCGCCATCCCGCAACTCAACACCCCCACACCGCCTGCGCCTTCACCTCGTTGAGCCACATCCCGCCTCCCTGCCCGCGCCTCCTCCCAGGTCGAGCCATTGCCTCGCAACCCAACCCCCCTATCCCACCTATGCCTTTGCCTCGTCGAGCCACAACCCCCCCATCCCGCCTGCGCCTTCGCCTCGTCGAGCCACAACCCCCCTCCCCGCTCGCATCTCCTCCCAGGTCGAGTCGTCGCCCCGCAACCCTCCCCCTCCACCTACAAGCCCCATGTCATGCACCAAGCCGTGTCGAGCTGCAGCCCCTCCCGGCTCGCGCCTCCGTCTGCAAGGCCAGGTCAAGCCGCTGCCCTGCCTAGGTGGAGGTGCGCTCCATGATCGAACCCACATTCTCATCTCTTCTCTTTCTTTCTTTTTTGATTAATCTCAATCGTTAGATCACGAATTGAGTTAGATTAACTCATCCAGCTGGTTAAGTTAATGAACTAAATTAACGGAAGCTTATGGGTGTAAAACAGAGCGGTTATTCTTGGTCTTATATGTAATTCATGATTATCGAGGGTTTCTGGGGTAATTATGAAATTACACAGGGTTATGAGTGTACAATGGGAAGCTAAATGTGCAATTTTAGTTCACTAATATTTGCAAACCTAGTTACTTACTTATACTTATTAAGGTGTTTTATGGTTACATGTCATCAAACTATACAAAGTCATATCCCAAAATACTAGAACATGAATGAAAGAAAATCAATCAATTTAGATGAACACCTAGTAATAAATGTGAATATCCTCAAGATATTTTGATTTATGGTAAACAAAAAAAATGAAATGTAGAAGTCTTTTTTTCCCTTGTATAAGTTATGTTATTCAAATTCTGTAGTAAGTGTATTCTAGTCTTATTCCTTAGTAGATCTTTTGTGCATGAAGCTATTTAACTTCTTGGAATAATAGCCAGATTTCTTACTAAGTATGAATAACGTTACTTTCTAGGAAGTTTGATACAAGGAAGAAAGAAAAGTAAGAATTTTCTATATGAAGATTGTTTCCAAGAGCAACAAATAGCATGTAAGAAAATTAAACCTTCCCATGTTATAAGCATTGATTCAAGAAAAGTTACAAATTGTAAACATCAGTAATGGCATGGTTACTAAAGAATTTACATTGACAAAATTTGAAAGCAAATGTTCCAAGTTCTCATATAAAAGTAATAAAAGGCCTATGTAACGTGATTGCATACAAAGGCAATAAAATCAAAATAAATATCCGGCCTAATCAACAAGAATTTGATAAATACCTCAAAATACACTATTAGGTAGATTTACACCTTCAACACAAAAGTTTCAAAGGATATTATTGTCATCCTTATGTTGGACACTATGTCATGTTTGATGTTGTGTATATGCTTTCTAACTATTTTAACTCGAACAATATATCATATCCATTCTTGAAGTTCCAAGAAAATTTGATGAAACTTCATAAAAAGAAATTAAATGTATTAAATATTCATAAGATGAAAATCGACATAAAACAAACCTATCTTAGGGTTTCGCTAATTTCTACTTTGTTACTTCTTTCAGGTAGTCTTGTTTATAGAAGTTTTTACTCATTGCTTGTGGAGTCAATGCGAAGTTAGATATGACATTTTAGTTTGTTAGTACTCGCAAGCGTGGTTCTTTTGCTTAATCTTATTAATGTGTCGTCAAATTATACGAAGATATACCTCTAAAGACTGGAACATGAAGGAATGAAACTCGATCAATTTAGATGAGCACCTAGTAATAAGTGTTTAGATCCTCAATATATGTTGATAACTATGGTAAGTAGAAAAATCTAAGTTAGAAGTCCCTTTTTGCCTTGTTAAAGGTATTGTAAGTGCATTCTAGGCTAATTCTTTACGGGATCTTTTGTGCATGCAAATGTTTAACCTCTAGAAATAATATCAAGATTTCTTACTAAGTCTAGAAAAGTCACTTGCTAGGATGTTTGATGATATAAAAATAGAAAAATAAGAAATTTCTATAAGTAGAATGTTTCCAAGAACAAAATGTCTCATTAGCATGTAACCAAATTCAACATTTCCATGTTATATGCATCGATTCAAGGAAAATTACAATCAATAGTTATCAAAGATGACATGGTTACTAAAGAAAGAAAAACATACTTGCATGTTACATTGGCAAATTTTGATGGGTCATGTCCCATGATCCTATATAAAGAAAATCAAATAAAAACAAATAGCCTATTACAAGGCCTAATCAGTAAGAATCGGATAAATGACTTAATAACACCTAAAATCCACCATTGGTTGTATTTTCTCCATTTTACTAGTAAAAGTTTCAAAGGTTGTTATTGTCATCCTTATTATGAAATTTTAATCTAACAAGCACAATATTATCAAGCTTATGGTTGGGAAGCAGTAGTTTGACGATGTAAAAACCTTACACATGTTGTAGCATAAAACTAACTTTTGGTAGGCCACAATCTTCATTCATGTAAATATAAAGGTGAGATTCCTATAACTTCTTCATAAGATGCACTAACAGATGAATTACTACTATATACTTATTAAAATAACACAACAATCTAGTATCATTAACTCTGAAGAGGACCCATCCGCATGTTAATTACATAAAAGAAAACTAGTAATACGATTCAAGGTTTTAAAAATTGGACCGGACATTGAATTGGCTAGTCTTCGGTTCGATCCAATCAGGTCGGACTGTCAGTCCAAACCGATCGAACCAGTGATGATGTCAACATGGCAACAACATTCCTATCGACTCTGAAAAAACCGAACAGGGCTCAATAACTGGTCCGATCGGTCGAACCCATTTTTTGAACCAATGAAACCAGATACATATACGTAGATATGTATTTATATATCCATGAAATAATCATTTAAAATCTCAAATCTTTCAATAGAATAACATGATTGTCTATTTCAAGTAAAACTCTATAAAAGGTAGTCACATTTTCTAACATTATTTATGAATATAATATTGTAATAATTTACTTATAGTTGCTTCTAGAAAATTACTTTAATAAAGCAGTGACACAAGTTATATTCTAAAAAAGATAGGGATATAAATGAAATTGCAGAAGTTAAGAAGAGCACAAGTGATAAAAAACCTATTATTTCATTATTTAAATCTTTATTTTTTGAAAATATATTAAACTATAAAACCGGGTCAATCCGGGTCAACCTAGTCGAACCACACGGGTCAACCGGTCCGACCACTGGTTGGACCCCATTTTTATTTTCATTTTTTAAAAAAAATAATTACATAAAACCGTCTGAACCGACCAGGTCGGGGTCGGTTTCCGGTCTAACCGGTCCGATCGGCCGGTCCGGTCCGATTTTTTAAACCCTGATACGATTACGATGAATACATTTTAGCTATATAAAGTAATTTACCATTTGCATGTTCCAGTCTTTATAACATATTTGGAAATTTTGCTTCATATTGCAACATTTCTTTATGTTCTTGTTGGTGTGTATCTACAACAATCTCATTGCATTTGTGTTGTTATCTTCTGCCTTCAACAACAACATGTAAGCACCTTTAACCCATTTAGTTGATGCACTAATCATAAAAAGAGATTGTCAAAAATATATCGTGTAAGAATTGGTAATGTATAAAATAAATTCATCATTTAAATTAGTAATCCACATTGACATCGTCTTGTAAAAGCTCACCACTGAAACAAATCAGTTACAACACTAACTATAATTTTAACTTGCAGTTATTTCCTTGCTACTTACATTTTGTTGTCTTTGTCTGAACATTCGAATCTACAACTTGTTATTGTATTCAGTGAAACTTAAGATTTGTATTTTATGTCTATATTTATATGTATTTATATTGAGTGCCATAAATATCATATGGAAGCTAGCTATATTTTATTTATGATAAAACTAAGTTTTTTTTAAACTTTTCTTCATTTAAAATACACCTTTTCTTTAAAAGTAAACTACTAATAAGAATGTCAACATATCCAATCTTACAATCTTTCCTTTATTCTTCATGAATGATTCTCTTCAGAAGTTTAACCTAATTACAAAATTCAATTGTACAATTTTAGCAATCTCACTCAACTCTATATAATGTTCCTAGGCACGGCCAAGGCGCTCATCTCTTTACTTTCTTCTTCTCTTACACCCTCAAAAAGAGTTTAGGGAAAACATCTTCGTAGTGAAGATCGCTTCGAAAGACTACCCATTGAGTTGTTGTGATCATTCATGCCAAGAATATCTCTGTCGCATTATCACCCTCTGATCTTGTGATTATGATTATTTGGTAATGTTTTATCTCTTTTCTCTTTATAGATATACTGCATATAGTCTCTATTACGCTCTTATTTTTGCAAACATTGAATGGTCTAAATAGATTTTCAACGAAATTAGTACCTTCATAATCTACAAGATGGATTTTTGAAATATAACTAGGGGTATGAATATGAAAGATTTGGATCTTGATCCTATTATAACGACTATTGAGGATGAATTTATTTGGTTGAGTACTCTCCTATATGGGATATGATCCTCATTGACCTTTTCCTAATATGGTTCCCAATCTAAATAATAAAGATTTTGGAAACTCCATTAAAAATCCTCATTGGAAAATCTTCCAATATGGGTCAAATCCAAAATATTTATTGGAGTGTGCATAATCTTAATTAACTAGATTCTAATCCAAAAGAAGGAAATTTGGGATGCGAGTCCATTCCCACATAGGAGGATATTCAACATAATAATACTTCCTTAATACTATGTGTTTAAGGAACAAATCTTTCATTTTTTTCATGGATACATTTCAAAAGTTCATCTTCTTGATCATGAATGTAATAATTTAGCGAAAAATATTTATAGATTGTTCTATGTTTGTTAAGAAAAGAAAATCGTAGAGACTATTTGCTAAATATCTAAGAAAAACAGAGAAGAAATTACTCATGCTAATGAGGTCGAGGTGCTCAACATGGTGAGAGTGATCACAACAACTTCATTGGGTAGCCTTTTGAAGTGATGATGTATGCACAAGGGCTTAGCTTTGCATGAGGGAAATCTACCAAGGTAAATAGACAGACTCCTTTCCCGCTACCAAGGGAGAGCAACAAAGGAAAGAAATTGAACCCCTTTTCCTTTTCGGGTACTAAGAGTCCTCTCACTACCAACTATAAGACTTTGGTTGGGTCTTGCCGGTATTAACAACGAGAATCAAGCCCAATGGTTACAACAACTAACTATGGCTCTTGGCTCGGACAAGGTCCTAGGCGCAGGGGAGATCAGAGGGATGGCCTAGACGACGAGGCCTGTCCTGGGCTGCAATAAGTAGATCGAGAGGTCGTTCCGCCTCTTGTCCCCTAAGATGGGTAATATCTTCATATCATTATTTTGATTATTATTGTTTACAACAAGAAGTACATGATTTCAAATCTAAATTGCACTCAAGTGCTGCATGTAGATTTGAAAAGAATAACTGAAAGTAAAAAATCTGGCTAGTTATTATGTATAAAATTTGTCTTAATAAGTCTTTAACAACACAATGTCAACATTAATTTATTACAAAAAAATATGTTTTCTATACTCTACAACTGCTGACATGATGTGTCCTCAAACAACTTTATTTCTTTGATTGGTAAGCATACTAAAGGGGCAAGAGGCAAACATACACAGTGTTTCAATTTTGACGACAAAGAGAACAAATGCAATGAAATATTTAAGATAGATTCTACCAACACCTAAGAAAATATAATAGATTGCCCAACAAATATCCCAACATACGAAGTTAAATTTGCAAATGCATTGCAAACAATAGAAAGTACAACATAGAGGCTATGTTGTATAACATTCACACGCCATTAATGGTTTTTAATATTTAACATGCTCATGTATAATTTACTTTAGGAATGATCCGTAGTAATGTGAATGCATGTAATATTATTATCTTTTGTTTTTTATGACAAAGAGGGTGATCTCCCAATGTGGGAGTCACCGCAAAAATATAATTTTATTAGAGAGCGAGATTACATCATAAATTATCTAGACTCCTAGAAACTCAAAAGAGCCCTACAGTGGGCTACAACGTTCTCTGAATAAAAATTTTGATTCTTAAAAATGTGCTCATTTCTTGCTAACCAGATTGTCCAAAGTACCGCAAAAGATTTTGAGACGTCGTCCGAGGAGCTTCCACCTACCTTCCTTATTGCCTCCCAGAAGTTCATCGGCCCGTTCACATCTAGCCACAGGATAGCCATCTCCCTCCAGACCTTCATCGAAGCCTCGCACCTGAAAAAAAGATGTTCTGAATTTTCCATCTGCTCACCACATCTATCACAATTCACATGCTGAATCCCCAAGATTTTTGCCCGCCTGACCTTGTCACATAACTTGTTTTTCCTCTGGAACCATAGGAAAATTTCGATCCTATTCGGTATCTTGCATGCCCATACAATCTTCATATCCTTGCAGAGGTCAAGATCAACTGTCCCTGCTCCTCCGTTTCTCAACTCACCATAGAGCTTTTTGACAGAGAATCTTGTACCCGTCCGTACATAATGATCCTTGATCATAGAAAATTCACCTGCCAATTGAGCCGCATCCAAAAGTCTATCCAACTCCTCTCTTCTTCTGACCGAGAGGACCGCATTAAAAAATATCCGCCACTCCCTGCACTATGCTAACTCCCTCAAATTTGCTTCCTTCAACGCAACCAATGCAAAGAGCCTTGGGAACCACCTCTCTAGGGTCCCTTCCCCTGTCCAGTCATCCCTCCAAAATCTGAACTCCCTCCCGTCACCTACCCGAGGTGTAAGTCTGTGCGATATGTGCCTTAGCACCTCCTCGCATTCCCTGCCAAAGTGGTGATCCAAAGCGGATCGCACCTGCAGCCAGGGCCCCTTTTACCTCGTAAATCTTCCTCAGTAGCCTCGTCACCAAGTCTGCGTTAGAACCCCAAACACGCAACATCCATTTAGCCATCAAGGCCTTGTTCATACTCTCTAGATCACGCACACCCAACCCCCCCATGCGCCTTACTTCTCATGATCTTGTCCCAAGCCACCAGGTGCATGCCGAATTTCTGTTGTTTCCCGTCTGACTAGAAGAATCTTCTCATTAGTTTTTCAATCCTCTTTCTCACCCCTACTGGCATCAATCTTGTTGAGAAAAAGAAGATTGGAATGACAGATAAGACGTGTTTTAATAAAACTAGCTTCCCTTCCCTAGATAAGGATAATGCCTTCCATCCTGCCAGCTTACTGTCCATCTTCTGGATCACTGCATCCCAATCTGCAACCTTCAATCTGCCCGCCACCAGAGGAAGGCCTAGATATGTAATCGGTAGATCCCATAATGGACACCCAAGTAGTTCTGCTATTCTGATCTTCTCTTCATTCTGTAAGCCAAAGGTGATGACCGCCAATTTTTGGAGGTTGATCTCCAACCCAAATATTTTGCTAAAGATATCCAGAATCTGTGCCAATCTACCCATCATGTCCTCTTCCGTCTAAAAAGAGTATTGTGTCGTTCGCATACTGCAACAGTGGCACAGATATGTCGTCCAGGAGGAAACCCCCATACCAACCTCCGTCAACTGCCTGCCTGAACATAACCGCTAACGCATCTGCCACCAGAACAAAAAGCATGGGCGCTAAGGGACACCCCTGCCGCAGCCTCTTTGCGGTTGGAAAAAACCTCCTTCAGGCTTTCCATTCACTAGAACTGAGAGGGATGAGGTAGTGATACACCTCTTCATCCACGTGATCCAAATTTCTGGAAAACCTCTTTTTCTCAAAGATGACCACAGGAACCTCCAGTCTACGCAGTCGTAAGCTTTTGCAAAATCAATCTTCCACAGCACACCCTTCACCTTTTTTCTTCTCCACTCTAAAGAGATCTCCGATGCCAAAACTAGCCCATCCGCCATTTGTCTTCCCGGAATAAATGCAGACTGACACTCTAGCACAATAGAGTCCATGACCACCTTGAGTCTGTTAGCCAACACCTTTGTTATAATTAGCTAGATCCCATTTGATAGCGCGATCGGTCTGAAGTCTTCCACTCTGGCTGGTTGGTCCTTCTTTGGTAGCAAAAACAACATTGCCCTGTTAATCTTCTCAAAACCACTGTTCCCGTCTCTAAACTCCTCTAGCACTTCAACGATCTCAAACTTTAGTAGATCCCAAAACTCTCTGTAAAATAAGACCAGGAATCCATCTGAACCAGGAGCTCCGTCTGCAATCAGATCCCATATATCAATCTTTATTTCTTTTTCCGTGAATGGTATCACCAGCTTGTCATCCTGCCCTGATGATAAGGATTTTGCCCCCTTCCTCGCCACCCCCATCTGTCCCCTTGCTTTCTTCGTGAAGTTGCCACGAAATGGTCCCTCAGTGCACTGGCAATAAGTGCTTCCCTAGATAATCTCTTCCCACCCACCTCTAATTCCCTAATATGATTCCTTCTCTTTTTGGAAGACGCGATGGAATGAAAAAAATCTTGTGTTGATGTCACCTTCTCGTAGCCACTTCTGCCTGGACTTCTGCTTCCATTCCACCTCTTCTTTCTGATCTTCACGTAAGATTACCTCCAAAAGCCTGGTTCTCTCTGCCAGTTCCTCATGTTCCAACCCTCTCAGGTCATCCAAACCATCCAGTCGCGTTACCTCCTTCTGTGCATCATCTCTCTTCACCCTTCTTTTGTTTCTCACTCCTTCCCAAACTCCATCAAGTATGATTTGAGAAGCACCAGCTTAGAAGCAAAACGACGAACCGCCGAGCCCACCGGATTCCACCCCCTCCAAAGATCAGCCACAATTTCCTCGAAGTCCTCTTCCAACATCCAAGCCCTTTCAAAGCGAAAGAAGTATCTGCTTCTTCCCTCCTCTTTCGATGACCAAACTATGGGCGTGTGATCCGAGTTGACCCACGGAAGGGCCCAAACCCGCGATGACGGGAATCTTTCCACCCCCTCAAATGAAAGTAGGAACCTGTCCAATCTCGATCTCGACCGCGTGTTACGCCATGTATAAGCATAACCCATTGCATCCAAAATTGTTAACCCCAAGTTGTGGACCATATCCAGAAACTCCGTTGAGCCGATGTCCTTCCCGCCTCTCCCCTAGGGTGGTCTCCTGGTAGCAGAGTAATGTTGAGATCTCCCCCCAACAGTCACATCCCGTTGAAATGTGCAGGGTACAACCGTGTCAGGTCTATCGCTAACAGGCCCCTCTCACTACCACACGACCCATATATATTTGTTACTGCAAAAGAGAAGTCGTATGCCCTTCGTCTAAGGCAAACTGTGAGTGAGAAGGATGACCTCCATACAACAACCGCCTCAAAATCATCCCTCCTCCATCCGGTGAGTAGGCCACCTGCCGCACCTTGTGCCTCCGTCTCTGCCATCTCAAAATTATGTCCAAAGCCCAAATCAAGACTACCCTCAGCTATGCTGCGAGACATCTTTGTTTCCTGGAGCAAGAAGATATCCATTTTTTCATCGTGAATCAAGTTCCCCACACTCCGACGTTTCTCCGGCCTACCCAGGACCCTCACATTCCAAGAAAGCACCTTCATTTATCAGCCACAACAACCTTCTTAGATGGAAGTGGTTGCACCACCCCCAGGCACTCAGCGAAACTACGTTCCAACAAGCTAAAACGACTGGGCTTTCCCCATGGCAAGTCACCATCTGCCTGGGTCTGAGCTGGGTTGACTGACTTCTCTAACGCCAACAAGACCTCCGCCCTCCTCCTCCTTCTCGGCGATTTCTGTACATCCATTTTCTGGATGCAGGAATCATGCCTTATACCCCCTTTCCGGTATATCTCCAACCTCCCCTTCAGAAAGCTACACCTCTGAACTCTTTCCTCTTGAATCGGACGCCCCCTCCGCTAGAGCTCTAGTCTCTTCTTCAGTCATCCGCAACCCCTCACCGGCTAGCACCTCCTTATGGCCAGTTTCCACCCGCCTCTCCGTGCCGGACCTCATCTTCGCTTCCTCCAAACTTCCTACTAGCTCCTCTGAACCTCCTAACCTTCTAGCCAAGCTCCTCCATCCCCCACTTCCTCTGAGCTGACGAAACATGTGATCCTCCGAACCTCTTTGTCCCACCACCCTCCGAGCAGTCCTGCAAGTTATCTCCCAACCCTCCGAGTGGTACCCTCCCCGACCATTGGATTATTGTCCCAGCAATCCTTCCAGACCCCACGTTGCTTGGCCTTTAGTTTCTGGATTCTTCCTCCCCACATTCTGACCCTCCTTCATCTCCGCATTTTCCTGGGAGGCCGCCATGACATCCTCGCCACCGGTGTATCCCTCTCCTTCTTAAAGCACTCTCTCCACCATGTTAGGCCCACAAATCATCCCCCTTGTCGTAACTGATGTCCTCAAGGAAAGGACACCCTTGTTTCTAACTTCCAATACTGTACCCACCCCCGATTGGGAGATGCCTTGTTCTCCAAAGCAGACTGCAACAGGTGCTTCATATCGAGTGTGGACCACCGGGTCTGAGAGAGTGACGTAGTCGGATCCAGTTGCATTGTTGTGCCTGGATCCGAGTCTGAGATCACATCTCCCTTCTCCCTTAATGGTAACCACTGCCAATTCAGATTGTAAGGCTTGATTTATTTCATTATTTATCCTTTACCTTTCCTTTCGAAGATCATGCAGTAACATTTCTTTCCCCTTCAACGCAATCGCGAGAATCGGAAACGTCCGTGCATCCTGCGAAACCCTTTTTGTGGCCGAAACTTCAGGGATCTTATTGTCTTTTGTTAAAGATACCAAAGTTATGGGCCAAGCAATAGTTGCACTGTATTTAGCTCTACCATTATATCTATATGATTGGAAATTACATCCTATTAAATGTATAGTTTCATTGTGCAAAAACATATATAGAGAACTGCATAATCATGTTTATTTCTGTAAATTAATACACAACATTGAGAAGTATGTGGTCGTTAAATTAAGGCCTCACATTATTTAGATTAAAGTAGAGAAGGCCAATAACACATTAAAGCATTAATGAACCTTAGTTTTATCGATATGAATTGCTTGAATGATCTCTTCTTGATGTTCAAACATTAAAATCTTATGAGTTACACACATATACACATAATGAAGAAAATACCCAAAACACATTGAGTCCAAATATCAACAAAATTTTATGGTTAACTTCAATGTAGCGCATCACATGTCCTGTTATTCTTCTCCGTTCTAAATCCCATTTATTCACTTGTATTTTTTTATAAACACTTCCATTGTTATTGTAAACTCTTAGGGCTAGTTTGATTACTTGGTTTGAGTGAGTTGATGTAACCTCCTCTGAATAGTAGCTGTTTGGATGGTTATGAGTGTTGGTAGAGGGTTGGAATAATGAATGTGATATGATGTCATATTGATTTGTGATGGAATTCCAACCAAGAGTTTGCAGGGAGGTTTATCAGGTAACTCGGAGTACACCACGAACCAAACGAACTCTTAATGCACAAGAGAGTTTGAGAACACTTGAGTTCCACTCACTCCACTTGTTGCCTCCCAACTTGCAAGTTGTGGTAAAATTGCTAACCATCACTATGCACGAGTACATGCACATGTCATTAGGTAGTATTGGTTCTTTTCTCATATTTACCTTTATATTTTTGTCTAATGAACATTAGAATTCGCACATGTTTTCATGTATGTTGAAAGCATCCATGTATTTGCTTTGATTGTGGTCTGAACTAATGGATGCATTCTGATTTCAAATTCATATAAATTGTTGATAGTAAAATTTAGTTATAATTTTTTGTGTATCATCCTTGAATCTATATTTACCATACATATTATATAATTTGACGGTTTTGGCTCCTAATAAAATATTAAAAATAAGCATAGCTCACAACATTCTCCATGTTCATTCATTAGAAACGTTACCTTAAAACATCTTGTAAATCATCCTTATGTGAGCACCTTAAACGCATAAAAGCGTATTTTGCAATTGAATCCTAAGATTAGAAGATAAAAATCATTAGAAATTTGAAGTTTATGTGTGTAAATTGACCTTATGATAGTTTATTTATAATGAAATTGTTACCACAGCTCGATCATATTCTAAGGCATTCAATTTAATTTTTCTTAGTTTTTTCGTGGCTCTTTCATTTATTAGAAAATTACATACTCTTAACTTAGGGTAATGTAATTTGGGTACCCCCAAAACTAACATAATCTATTTCTAAGGAATAGTTTCATATCGTTCACTATATTTTCCATAAAAGGTAATATTGTTGATAATTTTAATTATTTTACTTTTTTATATTTTCCAGTATTTCATATTCCTAAATTTGGTAGAAATTAGATAAGAGCCCTTAAACTTCAACATAATTTCCTAAAATCCATAAAAATGCATTTCGCTTGTATTTTATTTCAAGATTTCCTAACATTGGTTAAAATTTTCATCTTGTATTTTGTATCACTTAGAAAAAAAGTTGTAAAACCAAAAATAAAAAAAACTTTCCTTTGCAATTTCTTTGCATTTTTAGGATAGACAAAAATTTTATATTCCCTATGTCTTACCAGTATATCCACTATATATATATATATATATATACATTTATAGTTTTATTAATATAAAAAAGATATGTTTCTTTAAGTTAAAATAGTAAAATAATATCATTGAACTAATGAAACTCAAAGAGCGTGATCAAAATTCTAATACTAAATTAACGTAAACGTATCTAATGTTAGTTTAAAGGTTTTATTGATGTATGGAAGCTGGGCCATTTATATTGGTCCTCTTGATTGAATATTTTAATTAGCATTTTTTAGCGTAAACAAAAACACGTATACTCTTAAAAGACATTTTAGAGGAAATTAGTCACTATACATCAAAAAGAAAGTTGGGTATAATTAAGAGAGCAACACTCGAAGAAGATTTGGGGAACATAATCTCAAATAAAGGTGCAAATAGAGTTGTATTTTTTTCACTTTTCATGATGATCCCTTTTCAAAGATAATAAAGAATATAATATTGTAATCTTCTTAGAGTTTCTTAAATGATGAAAAATATGAGCTATCGCTTGTAAATTTTAGAAGCAATGCCAAATTGGTTTAGAGATAATGAATAATCAATAACGGCATTAACAAAAAGGAATAAAAATCTTCTCGAGATTGTTTAAAAGGTTGTGAAAAATCATGGTACACTGTTGTTGGACAAAACATGTCAGTTAAAAAAGGGAAACCATTTATGGTTTGTGTTAACGAGGAAAAATAATTATATCTTAATTTTTTTGAATATTTATTCGATGCATCTATGTGAGATGTAGTTACATAGCCCTCACAACTTATCCATGTGAAATTCACACAATTTATCGTTATTACTAATCATGTTTTGTCTTTGATAATTAGTGATTGTAAGTTTGCTTAAACCTGAGCTTATAACTTAAGAAGATTGGGACACATTGCATTTACAGATTTCCCACTAGTAAGATAACCAGGATTTATTTCTTTCTGTGATTTTTTTCCAAAATGAAATATTTATCTAAATTTGACAGTGTAAAAAATATGATTTCAAAAATAAAATTTTCTTTAATCGTGGGATTCCGATTAAATTGCACAAAGGTTTAATATATATATATATATATATATATATATATATATATATATATATATATATAGACACACACACACACATGTGTGTGTGTGTGTGAAAATGCCATTAAAGAATTACCAAAAATACCTTGTCAACTGTTGACTATGAAGCATAAATTTTAAAGACATCTACCTCATTTTTCCTATTTACCCTATCTTTTGAGGACTTCAAACATGTTTTATTGTTTCCTTTTTTGATACATTTCATATGACTATTTTCATTGATATTTTCTATTATCTCTCTAAATCGTTTCTTATATGAAGCGCGATGCCATCGAGGTGATACTACTACTATGAATGACATCATGGCACCCTTTACCTCACATGAAACATATGGTTCCAAAAGAACATTCAAAATCCACAAAATGAAAGGTCCCAAATGGCAAAAACCTTTTCACAAAGTTTCTTTATGTAATTTCTTTAGCCAATTTTATATATTTTAAATTGCCATTTCTTAATTTGTTTATATAAATTATATCAAGCATATTTACATTCAAACCCTATTTTTGTTTCATTATTAAACATAACTCCTTTTTATTTATTTATGATACATAGTTTTTTAAATTATACTTTAGCTTTATTTAATTTGAAATAATTTTAAATCGTAAAAAAAATAAAATGAAGGCATCATTTTTTTAAGGATTTTTACACCATCATCTTTATACTTTCATAATTGTACGCTAAATCTTCCATAATTCTGAGTTGCATTTGGAACCTTAGATAATTGTTAACCATACATTGCATAACTATTTATTTCTTTTGATTATGTTGAATTTAATGGGAGCTGTAAAAATTTGATGCATTGATGAATCTCCATTTCATCACCTTTATTCTATCATTTTGGCCTTAAAAACCCTAGCTAATGCATGTAAATAACATCGATTTGTACATAATATCGTTCATTATTTATTATATTGTTTGTATACAAAATAATGTTTTTAATAATAAAATTATAGAATAAAGAGAAGAAAAGAAAAAGGAATAAAATATTGAAAATATTTTATGACCCTAAACTCCGAGACCAAGTCAAGAATTGAGTTGGTCAACAAGGAATAAAGTATGGGGAGATAAGGGCCAGAAATAGAATAAAAACATAATTCTTTTATTCATTCTTTTATGCATTTTGACACCTATTTTATTCTTTATTATTTATTCATCAAATGAAGAAACTTTGTACACAAAAGTTGTAGATAATAATGTAAATAAAAATACAAATGAGTTTATACAAAAATTAAGACACATTGTACATTTTTTACACAAAATAAAAAGCCATAAACCAAACTTCACAGACCCATATCTTTCAAATAAAAACTCAAAACATATCGAAATCACTCTAATTGTATATAACTTTTCACAAGCTATTTAATGGTAGTGGTTTTATATTTTTTTGAATCTATTGTGTGAAAGTTAGGCTTTTGACCCCTATTGTACATTATATCGATTAATATATTCAATTTATTCATTATTTTTACAAATTCATATTTTTATAATTTTATTTATATTACCTACAACAAATGTACATATTAAAATTAAAATAAAATAAAAAAGGAAATGATAAATAACATAAGTCTATGTAAAAATATAGGCAAAACACCTATAATTCTACCTGTATAACAATAAACATGAAACCTATTCTTTGATTTCTTTATTCTTTATATTTTATAATATTTTAAATATTATTTATATTCTATTAAAAATACAAAACCAAAATAAAACTCATTAGAATACATTAAAATAAAAATATGTATATAAAATATATGTAAAATACCTATAAATATACATATAGAATATACATATCTATTTATTTAAGTGTACAAATGATATCACAAAAATATAATAAAAATACATCTATACTCACAAAAACAAGTTATATATAATAAAATAATAAAATAATAAAATAGAATATATAAAATAAAAATAAAAATGTATAAAATATAGGCAAATATACCTATAAATACATTAATAAAAATTAACTACTAATAAAATACACAAAAAAATCATAATAAAATACTAAAAAAATAATAATCATTTTTTATTTTACAATAAAATTAATAAAAGCACTTATTATTGTTTAATAATTATTTTCTAGTAAAAACCACTTTTTGTCTTTTAGCACGTCTCGTGAACTAATCAGCGTCCATGATTGGTTGACTGCTGGTCAACTCAACCCTCTGACCGTCTGAACTGACGTCCATGCCTTTTCCTGTGATTTCATGCCTTTTTCCTGGTTGATCTATATATCAATCACCCTCGATGTCTTCTCGACATTTGATCCTCCATCACTGTACATCCACGCTCAGTCCTTGTATCTAGTGTACATAGCTTCGATTCTTCACAACCGACCGGTCAAATAAGGGTGCCCTAATGTTCATAAATAAGGACCTCCGCCTCCATTCTCAAATTTGGTCAGCTTCCAAGCCTTTCTACCACCACCTTAGGCCTAGAGAGCTTCTTTGTGACAGGGAGGAGCCCCTGGAGGGTCTGAGCGGGTGGAAGGAGGAGGAGGTTGCATCCATGGCCCCGATGCCGGCGACCCTTCTCCTTGGCCCTAGGGCAGGTTTGAGCCGCACTTTTACTTATTTTAGATAGCTTTTCATTCTCACATTTTAATTATGTTATTAGATTAGCCAGTAGTGTTGTTAGTTAGCTTAGTTAGGCCCTTTTGTAGCTCCGGCGAACGATTTTACCTGTGCTCGTTTGTTTTCTACCACACCTACCACCACAATTTCATTAATCTTCGCCTTCTCGACACCCCATGCATTTCCGTTCACCCAGATCCCTCATGGATCTGGAGATCCGATCTCCTTTCTCCGCCCTTCGCCGGAGATTGCTGCCTGCACCACCTGTTGTCTCATTTCACCCATATAAGGCCCCAAGTCCTTCGTGTTGTTGTGCGTACTCTTCCTGCAGGGTCTGGAGGCCAAAAGACTCCCACCGGAGTCGTTTTTTGCGAAGAATTGGCACCTGGATCTCGTATCCTTCCTTGACCTCGACTGAGCATGCCGGAGCTCCATATGCCTTATGGAGACTATCAGCTGATGCGGGAGACTCCCAGGAACAAGAAGAGACCCTCGACGGAGGGAATGGATGTCGGAGGAGCTCGCACGGTCAAATCAAAACTCGCCTCCAGTGAGTTCATCTCCTGTTCTTCCTCAGCCCCTCCCTGCCGTCGGATGAATATGGAGGCCCTAGATCAAGTCACAACTGTTGGATACCGAGCCCAGAGCCATCAGATCAGCCTCGCTGATCTAATCCATGTCGTCCAGCCGTGAAGCGTTATCGACTGTTGCACGGGCAACACATGTTTAAGTAAAGAGGATCCAACTGTTGGCTCGTGCCTTTAATGGGGGTAAATTGCATATTCTACCTCATATTTTTTGTAATTATTATTTAGTCCTGTAAATACAGTTAGCCATTTAAAATAAAGTGGATATTTTGCATATGACCCCCTGTATTTATTTAAATTGCATTTGGTTCCAGTCCATGTCACCTCATGTGCTGTCCCACATGAGGTGGAAAAATTGCATGTATACCCTAATGAATTGAATGTTATATATATTTTTTGAAAAGTTCTAAGAGGCCCTTGAACTTTCTTGTATTTGCACTTTAGTCCTTCCCAACGTACGTCACGTGTAGTCCCACATGATGGGTAAATTGTGTCTAACCCTAATGGATTTAGTAATTATTAAAAGTTCAATATAGAGCCCCCTGGACTTTATTGTTATTGCAAAAATGCCCCTGCTAGGACATATATTTTTATGCCTTTTGCTTATTTATTAAAAATACCTAATGTGCTCCGAAAAATATGCAAAAATAGGATTAGATGCTTTATGTCATATACTTTCACTTTCCTATTTTAATTGACATTTTTTACATTTTATCTATTTATTAAAATGAAAATGAGCACATATATTCCTTGTTGAAAATACAAAATACCAAAAAAATATAAAAATATTTTAAAAAATTCCAAAAAATATTCATGGTTTATATATTTATATATTGAGTTAAGAAAACAAAAACCCTAAATATAAAAAGGTAAAATCATAAAGCTCCAAAATCCAATAAAAAATATAAAAAATTCTACAGAAATACCAAAAATATGTTTTTTATAATTATCTATATATTATTATTTATATATTAAAATTAATTTGGGTAAATTTTAGAATTATTTTATATTTTTAAAATCCAAATAAATTTTTAACTATTTATTAATCCCTTACTAGGGATATTTTTGACTTTAAAAATACCTAAAAATAAACAAAAATTCCATAAAAATAACAAAAAAATTAGAAAAATATAAAAATTACAAAAATATCTTATTTACTATATTTTTTATATTTTTACATTTTTATGTACTTATAGTATCTGTATCTACCTTATATTGTATTTATACATATATATACATCTTATATTTAAAAAATAAAAAAGAAATATAAAATCTGAAAAATATAAAAAGAAAAATACAAAATTATAAAACCAAAAAAAATAAAAAAATAAAAAAATATAAAATTAAAAACCCACAAAGCAATAAATTGGACAAGAGATAAAAGACAGAATTTTTGTGCATTTATTTTGCCTCCTCCTCCCATTTGCTCCCAGTATTCGACCTGTACACATACTTACACCTATACACATTTGTTGTAGAGTTATAATAAATTTTAAATCTACACTTTTGGTACTTAATTGCTTCATGGATTATTGTGTATTAATTGTTGACTAACCGAAAGATTTTGTCTGAGGTCACATCAGTGACTGTCCTTCCGCCTTGTGGAATAGCACAACTTCGTCTTAATTTTCTCGTTTATCATGCATTTACCCTTATGAGTCAACAAAAACCTAAACAATGCACACCATCCCTTCTCTTTCCATCTCGCCCTTCCTCTTTGCTACAAAACCCTTTTCTTATTCAATATCCACTACCCATCCCTCCCTCTCTAACTCCGATCTCAACGATAAGACCCACAACTACTCCAATCCTCAGTACTGCACCATCCCCTCATCCTCAAGACCATCATCCACCACAACTACTACTATTATATTTTCCATCAAATATGTCTCAAATCATGTTTTTCATCAACTCGTAATAGATCAAAAAGTTGCAAATCGAACTTCACAAATCAATATCTTGTCCATATGAACTCAAAATTCACCAAACTCACTTCCATAGTATTCATAATCAAATTATCTATTTAATGAAGATAATTTCATAAAAAATAGAATGAAGATGCAAAAGACAGTTTTTTGGGGTCCCATTGTACATATTTTATTCCTATATTTTATTCTTTACATTTTTAAGCTTCTTATTTTTTAAATATCTGTAAATATTATTTAAAATATACTAAGAATACAAACATAAATAAAACAATCAAAATACACTTGAAATAAATAATACATTAAAGCATATAGGTATATTGTACCTACAATGTATGCATATAATTATTTATTTATGTAAATAAAATTAGGAAAATAAAATAAAAATATTTAAAGATGTATTTGATTATATTATAGATATATAAAATATGTACATATGATAATAAAAATTTAAAATAAAAAATAAAATAAAATTTCCCAAATATAAGAAAATATACCTATGAATACATATGTAAATATTAACATCCTTCATATAAGGTCCTAAAAGTAAATAAAAATAACCATAAAATAGTTTGAAAAAACAAACATTTTTCATGTTTTGAGTTTAATTAATAAAATAATGTATTAATTTAATCAAATTAATAAGGAATTTAATTCCTATTTTGTCCTAACTTGGTTCGCGTGGACCAATCAGGACTCGAGGAATATTGACCTCGGGTGAACTGTCCTTGCCTGACTTCTGACTTTGTTAGAAGTGATAAGCAACCATCTTCTTCATTTTATACACTTCCTCCATGCCTCCATTTTTATCGAGCAGCCTACGTCTCTGTTGCCACCATCTTCCTCTTCCACACCTATCTTCTAGCCTCCACCAACCCTTCTCCTCCTCCATGTAATTCTCCTCCCAAGTCAGTCGCTTCACATGTTTATAAATAATACATCTCCGCCCTTGATGAAACTCGATTTCATCATCTTTATTTGCCAATCTTAACCCCCTTGTTTAAATTAATGTCAATAAAAACCAGCTAAAACATTGTATATATAAGAGTCATAAAATACATTAGAAATACAAAAAAAATCAAAACTAAAATTCGTAGTGTTTTTATACCCTTAAAAACACTCACAAAAATATTTGTTCCTTTATTTGACCTCGTATGCATTTTAGTCAACATGAAACTTGTAGATCTCATCGAGATCTACAACTTTCATGTTTTGAGTTTTTTCAAATTCGGTATCCTTCTCCCTCATTTTTCACATTCTTTATCTGAATAACCTGATTGGGCCATGTGGCTCTTTCTGGTTGAGCCATGTGGCCCGCTTCTCCTCGTGCCACGCACCCTCCATCCATCAATGTTCGATCACCTCCTTATCTTTCGATCCCAACCATTGATCCACACCTCGTTCTCCACCATCCAATCTTTCTCCTAAACCGCATCTGGCCTTCCGCCCCTGCCTTCTTCTCCTCATGCCACGTGTTGCATCCCACCATTGCTCGCTCTTCTCCATTTCTCTCAATCTTGAACGCTGGCCTTTGCTGCTTATCCGACCATTCGATCCTAATCCTAGACTCCATCTCAGTCATCTATTTTTGCCCACACCTCCTCTTGACACGTGTCACGGCCATAGCCACTGATCGCGCCCTGATCGATTAGATTAGGGCCATATCTTTGCGCCCTCTTCTTATCCCTTGGATTGCAAGATCCAACGGTCGAGGGCCCGTCTTCTTCCTTTGGTCTCTCCTCTCTCCCATGACCTCCACCTCACACAACCGCTACCCCCTTTCCATTTCCTCTACTTCTCCATTCCATTTCTCATCCTCTTAACCACTCCACGACTTAGCTCGATCCACCTTCTTCCTTGCGGGCACCCATTCTCACCACGTCCTTCCTCCTCTCGCTCCATATTCCCTGTTCAAAACAAATCGTCCACCACCCACGCCTCAACTTCTCCGCCTTCAAATAACCCATCTCAGTCCACCTTCACACCCGTCCACCTTTATGTGGGTCTAAGCCTAGTTTTTCTCCGCCTCCCCGTGACAAGGGGAGGTTGGATTGATGAAGCAAGAACGATTTCAGCCTTCTGTGAGAACCCTGGCCATGGTAGGCCAGGATCTCGGCTCTACGATGCTGATGAGCTGCCCCTGATGGCCATGGGGGTTCGGATATGACCGGAGCTCCACCTAGGAGCTCAAGCCCAGGCCCATCACTCTGCCAAAACCCCAGGTAATCTCCCTCGATCTTGCTCTTCTATTTCATTCGATTTCTCCAATTTAATTAGCCTTCAACTTGCACGTTCACCCTCAACTGATCATCTCTCGATCTTTAACACTCATCTATTGTTCACGCGCTCATCTTTATGCACCCTCCCACTCCTCCACAACCTCAGATCACTCCGCCTCCCTCTTCTCCAAGTTCACTGGAGAAGACGATCGAGCCACTTATTTCTTCATCTCTGCATGACCCACATCTCACTTCACTCTACACCCACTTTGCACGAGCACCGTACTTCAGCTATTTGGACTAACATCGCAGGTACATTCATCAATGGTCGGAACCATCGTCAGAGAAACCTTACCAGGCTTCGCCTCCAGTTTTGAGAAGTCGAACGCCCTCCTCCAGCCTGATCATCTCCTTCTCCATGCTTCTACAAAGGCCGCAGACCTTCCAGGAGTCAGCATCGAGCCTCGTTGAACCCAGATAAGAGAGGTGGAGCTCCAGCCACCTCGCCGAGGATTAATAGAGTCGTCACCCCCGCAGCGGAGGCCAAATTCCAGAGTGTACAAGTGCTGTTGGATGGCACCCCCAGTGGCCATCCAACGATTCCTAATGGGCCACATCGACGCCTCTAGACAACTACATCTACTGTCTGATCTTGATGATCGGACGGTCCTTATGCGACCACGTGTCAACACTAAGACATTCCCGAGCCTCCAATCCGAGCTTCCATGCTCGGGGAAATCGAAGCTATTCCGGAGCACCAGATGACAACATGTGGCCCGAATCTCCAGGTTCGGATCACCCGAGCCTCCCGACCCTTGGTCCAAACCCGAACCAACATTCGAGCCTTGCCCCACGTACCCAGGTCATGTGGGGGTTGGGAAAATTACAGGGAGGTCCTGCCAGCTTCTCCAATTTGCAGATAGGTCCTGCCAAGCATGTGTAACCCATGCATACTTGGGGTAAATTGGAACCAACCCCCTGTGGGTTTTAATAATTACAATTTTGCCTCTACACGTGTGGGAAAATATCAGGGAAGGCCTCACGACTTTTCATATTTACATGTAGGTCCTTCCAGGGACCTGTTTGTAATATTTTCCCTAATTATTTTTCATGTTTTTCGTGCATTTATGCCCCTGAGCTCTTTCTTGCATATATTGAGCATTCGAGCTCTGTTTTAATTGATTTTGGTCTCATTTCGAAGCTGGTTTCATTATCTATCTAATGGCTTGAATTAATTTCTGATTTGACATTATGATTTATGATGATTAAATTTAGTAACATATTGTCTTTTGTCTAATGCCTGCTTCTGCTTTGTAATAATGTATCAATGGAATTCACTTCGTGAATTGAAACTAAAGTTGATTGCTATTAATTGCTCAATGATTGAACCTAGGTAGGATATATTTGTACTTGTTATGGCATTATGAAAAATCAAATAAAAAGGGTCTAAAAAATGTCTGCATTATCTGTTCTTGTGGATGTTGATCTATGAGTTTATAATTTTACACTTACCACTTAAGAGGCTCATGTCCCTGAGTTCAACCTTGAGCTTGCCCAAGTAAAATAAAAATTGACCGCTTTTGATTTAATCTCTAATTTTTCTAAGCGATTTTGACAAAATCTGACTTTACTTGATGATGAAACTCGATTTCATCATCATAATTTCTCATTATTAACCCCCTTGCTTAAATTCGTGTCAATAAAATCCAGATAATGTCCTGTAATTATCAGAGTCTTGAATAAATTAAAAACCACAAAAAAATCACAAAACTAAAATCCGTGGTATTTTTAGCCTTAAAAATACCCTTAAAAACATTTCGAGTCTTTGTTTGACCTCATCTCTAGTTTTGGTCAACAAGAAACTTATAGATCTCATCAAGATCTACAACTTTCATGTTTTGAGTTTTCTCAAATTCGGCCATTATCACCCTTAAAAATAAACTTTTTGATCGGAATAATTTGATTGGGCCACGTGGCCCGTTCTAGGTGAGCCACGTGGCCCGCTCCCCTTGTACTATCTGCCCGCGACCTCAGCCGTCAGATCTCCTCCTGAGATCCAACAGCCAGCTACCCTCCACGTACACCATTTATTCCCTGCCGTTTGATCTACCCAGGTCTTCATCACCACCATCCGCCAGCGCCTTCACTATATTCCACCATGTGGCACGTCTTGCGCCTTCAGATCTCGCCCTCATCTCTTGATCCCTGCCGTTCTTTAGCACCAGACCCTTAGCCATCCGATCTAACCCATCTTCCATCTCAGCTGCCTGCTGGCGCTTAGCCTCCGATGCACCACGTGGCGCAACCACCACCTTCGATCCTGCCGCCTCAGATCTCATCAGAGCCGCTTCTTAGCGCCTCGCTCCTAGCCGTTGGATCACACGATCCAACGGCTACCAACTCGTCTTCCACCTCCAGTCGGCCTCTCTCCCACGATCTCCACTGCGCCGACCCGTCGCCCCCTTCCTATTATCTCGCCATCTCCAGCCATCACCTCCATTATCCAACCACCCAACGACCGAGCTCTTTCATCCTTCATCCCCGCGAGCTCAGCCACGATCCACGACTCGTCTCCAATCGCTCCATATCCTCCACTAAAACCACCACTCCCATCATCGGAACCACGACCCTCGCCCTTCAAATACTTCGCCTCCTCCTCCACTGTCCCTTGTCCACATGTACGTGGGGCACATCCCAGCCCTCCGCCATCTCCCGATGACAGGGGAAGATGGCCAGATTGAGCGAAGACGACTGGAGCTTCCGGTGAGACCCTCCGTCGTCCATGGCGGAGTCCCGGTGGTTTAATCCCCGCTTGAGCTGCACCAATCGGCTGAAGGTGTTCAGCGAAGACCCGGGGCTCGAATCGAGCCCCAACCAAAGCCTCCACTCCATCTCCGACCAGGTAAACCTCCTTCTTCTTCTTCTGCATTTCTTATTGATTTTTCTTAATTAAATTAGGTCATTCTCCCCCTTCTCGACCTTCATCGATCACTCTCCGAGCTCCGCCAAGCATCCCCCTTCCACGCGTATCCTTCCGACAGCATCCTTCTCTCTTTTCCATATCTCTCTACCGTCGACCCATCTCCTCCGCCAACCAAGGCGCAGGAGCTCAGAGCTCCCATCTCCTTCGTCCTCAAGAGCTCACATTCCACCCCACCTCGCACGCACAAGTATTTGCTTGCTTTGGCTATCTGCCTAACACTGCAGGTCATCAAACTTCATCAATGGCCGGAGAGTCGCCGGAGCCAGCTTCGTCAACTCCGCATCAATTACTCGAGCTCCGACGCACAACTCCAGAGGCTCCTGGACCTTCCCCGAGCTCCCATCTTCCTCGACGTCCATTCAAGGAGCTCCGGGGAGGTCTGCCCTGACCGTGATGGAGTGGAGGAGGAGGAGCACCTTTGCCGGAGCTCTGAAATCGCCGCCCGCCTTCGGCCCAGGGAGACAGTACATGCACCGTCGTGATATCGCCGCCCGCCTTCGGCTCTACCTTGGAGCCCATCCAACAGTCCTGATGCAGCACGTAGCCCCTGAACGACATCTACAGGTGCCGTTGGATCTCCAACATCCAACGGACTACGACGAGCCACGTGGCAGTCTCTAAGCATCTTCCAAGCCATGAGGTCTGGATCCCCCGAGCCTATGCCGAACCTGCACCGAGCCCGAACCAGCGCTCGAGCCGACCCGAAGCTACATCGTGCCTCTGCCGAGCCCAAGCCTCCTTCCGAACCTGGATGGTGCGTGCATAACACATGCCATCTGGGTAAATTGCAGAGACATCCACCGTCACCTCCTAATTTGCACACAGGTCTTGACTACACGTGCCCACCACGTGCGCCAGGGGTTATTTACATTTAAACCCTCGCGAATTTTAATAATTGCAGATTTACCCCCCCACGTGTGGAACTTTTACAGGGAATGCCCCGAACCTTATTTTTATTGCATTTTAGTCCCTCCCGGGGACCTGTTTGTAGTTATCATTTCATGTTTTCTTGCATTTATGCCCTTATCTTCATTGTTGCATAATTTGAGCATCATGTTTCCGTTTCAGTTGATTTCAGTTTCATTTCGAAGCTCGTTTGACGAACTTTTTCATGGCATGATTTAGTATAATGGACACTTTAATGTTGATGTATTATTTTGATAGCTATGTCTCTCTTTTTACTTAATCTATGCCTTGTTCAAATTGAGTTTGTCATCTTAATTAAATCTGGAATTGACTTGTTGTTTATTTTGCTCATCATTTCGTACCTAGGGCATATTATTTGTGATGCATTTTCATCACATTTGGTTTGCATGATAAAAAATAAAATAAAAAATGCATGTTTACTCTCCTTTAATGCTTTGTCTTGTTGTGTCTTCATGCATCTAATTTGACCTATATGTTCTTCAACTCAACACTTAGTTAAATAGATTAAAAATCCGGATAATGCGAGAGAGGCTCGTGTCCCTGAGTTCGACCTTGGTATCTTGCCAAGTAAAAAATACACGACCATCTCATTTTGATTGATATGTTTAAATATGATGGTCTTTGATGAGCCCATCTCGGCCCGACTGCGATGACAACTTCAAGTGCTAATTCAACACTATTAAAGGGTCGATTTCGCGGTTTATCAAATGGCGCCGTTGCCGGGGACACAGCTCATTTCTTGTATTTTTTCGATTTTTGTTTATTTAATCTAGTGTTCATTTTATAGGTCAAATTGTTCATCTATTTTGCATTAGAAAATTTTCTTCTCTATTGATCTCTAACCTTCGTTTTTGTGGCAGGGCCCTTGATCACCCAAGGAGGCGAGGAGCTAGCGCTTCCCGTTGCGAGGAGCCGCAGAAACATACGCTTGGAGCAAATAGAAAAGGAACAAAAAAATGTCTTGCATTTTTATTTCCATGCATAAACTTGTAATAACCGTCTTTACAGCGGTCTTCGATCGAAGACTCGCGTTTGTAAATGAACAATTATATGTGGTTGTGTGGGGATCGTCCACACTTGAGTGTCAACCTAGTAAGGCATGCAGCTCTTCGAGATTAGTTTAAAATACTTCGCCTCCTCCTCCACTGTCCCTTGTCCACCTGTACGTGGGGCACATCCCAGCCCTCCGCCATCTCCCGATGACAGGGGGAGATGGCCGGATTGAGCAAAGATGACTGGAGCTTCCGGTGAGACCCTCCGTCGTACATGGCGGAGTCACGATAGTTTAAGCCCCGCTCGAGCTGCACCAATCGGTTGAAGGTGTTCAGCGAAGACCCAGGGCTCGAATCGAGCCCCAACTAAAGCCTCCGCTCCATCTCCGACCAGGTAAACCTCCTTCTTCTTCCTCTGCATTTCTTATTGATTTTTCTTAATTAAATTAGGTCGTTCTCCCCCTTCTCGACCTTCATCGATTACTCTCCGAGCTCCGCCAAGCATCCCCCTTCCACGCGCATCCTTCCGACAGCATCCTTCTCCCTCTTCCATATCTCTCTACCGTCGACCCATCTCCTCTGCCAACCACGACGGAGGAGCTCAGAGCTCCCATCTCCTTCGCCCTCAAGAGCTCACATTCCACCCCACGTCGCACGCACAAGTATTTGTTTGCTTCGACTATCTGCCTAGCATTGCAGGTCATCAAACTTCTTCAATGGCCGAAGAGCTCGCCGGAGCCAGCTTCGTCAACTCCGCATCAATTACTCGAGCTCCGATGCACAGCTCCAAAGGCTCCTGGACCTTCCCCGAGCTCCCATCTTCCTCGACATCCATCCAAGGAGCTTCGGGGAGGTCTGCTGTGACCGTGATGGAGTGGCGGAGGAGGAGCACCTTCACTGGAGCTCTGAAATCGCCACCCGCCTTCGACCGAGGGAGACAGTACAGGCACCGTTGGATGTTCCACCTTGGAGCCCATCCAACGATCCTGATGCAGCCACGTTGCCCCTGAACAACATCTACAGGTGCTGTTGAATCTCCAACATCCAACGGACTACGACGAGCCACGTGGCAGTCTCTGAGCATCTTCCAAGCCTAGTGTCCGAGTCATGAGGTCTGGATCCCCCGAGCCTATGCCGAACCTACACCGAGCCCGAACCAGCGCCCGAGCCGACCCGAAGCTACATCGTGCCTCTACCGAGCCCAAGTCTCCTTCCAAACCTGGATGGTGCGTGCATAGCACGTGCCATCTGGGTAAATTGATGAGACATCCACCATCATCTCCTAATTTGCAGACAGGTCTTGACTACACGTGCCGACCACGTGCGCCTGGGTTATTTACGTTTAAACCCTTGCGGGTTTTAATAATTGCAGATATACCCCCGCACGTGTGGAACTTTTACAGGGAAGGACCCGAACCTTATTTTTATTGCATTTTAGTCCCTCCCAAGGACCTGTTTGTAGTTATCATTTCATGTTTTCTTGCATTTATGCCCTTATCTTCATTGTTGCATAACTTGAGCATCATGTTTCCGTTTCAGTTGATTTTAGTTTCATTTCGAAGCTCGTTTGACGAACTTTTTCATGGCATGATCATTTCGTATAATGGACACTATAATGTTGATGTATTATTTTGATAGCTATGTGTCTCTTGTTACTTAATCTATGCCTTGTTCAAATTGAGTTTGTCATCTTAATTAAATATGGAATTGACTTATTGTTTATAAGCTCATCATTTCGTACCTAGGACATATTATTTGTGATGCATTTTCATCACATTTGATTTGCATGATAAAAATTAAAATAAAAAATGCATGTTTACTCTCCTTTAATGCTTTGTCTTGTTGTGTCTTCATGCATCTAATTTGACCTATATGTTCTTCAACTCAACACTTAGTTAA
Source organism: Ottelia alismoides (assembly GCA_037367405.1). NCBI lineage: Eukaryota > Viridiplantae > Streptophyta > Magnoliopsida > Alismatales > Hydrocharitaceae > Ottelia > Ottelia alismoides. The sequence goes on along the minus strand of JAZKJV010010026.1, from coordinate 48,368 downwards.
ATAGATTAAAAATCCGGATAATGCGAGAGAGGCTCGTGTCCCTGAGTTCGACCTTGGTATCTTGCCTAGTAAAAAATACACAACCATCTCATTTTGATTGATATGTTTAAATACGATGGTCTTTGATGAGCCCATCTCGGCCCGACTGCGATGACAACTTCAAGTGCTAATTCAACACTATTAAAGGGCCGATTTTGCGGTTTATCAAATGGCACCGTTGTCGGGGACACACTCATTTCTTGTATTTTTTGGATTTTTGTTTATTTAATTTAGTGTTCATTTTATAGGTCAAATTGTTCATCTATTTTGCATTAGAAAATTTTCTTCTGTATTGATCTCTAACCTTCGTTTTTGTGGCAGGGCCCTTGATCACCCAAGGAGGCGAGGAGCTGGCGCTTCCCGTTGCGAGGAGCCGCAGAAACATACGCTTGGAGCAAATAGAAAAGAAACAAAAAAATGTCTTGCATTTTTATTTCCATGCATAAACGTGTAATAACTGTCTTTACAACGGTCTTCAATCGAAGACTCGCGTTCGTAAATGGACAATTATATGTGGTTGTGTGGGGATCGTCCCCTCTTGAGTGTCAACCTAGGATCAGGCACGCGGCTCTTCGAGCTTAGTTTAAAATTCTCATTTTCATGTGCTTGCTCGTAGGTAGGACACACTCATATATAGACGCACATAATCTCACCTCACTTAGCCAAAGTTTATGGATATCATTCCCCGCTAATAGAAGCATGATTAGGTGCGGCTTTTATCGACTTGCATACATATTGTTTTTGGTTTTTAAAACATCCCCAATTTTCACGTATTTTCGCCAAGTCACTGCATGTTTTATCGCTTAGCCTAGATCGCGGTTTTTATCGAATGCATGTTTTTTGGCGGTTTCTCTTCCTTGCTTGATCACCTGGGATTAATGGAATATGGGAATGAACGATAAATGATGATTGCTTAGTTTTGTGCTAACCATAATTCAATGATAACCTTAAATAAAAATTGGGACTGTTAATTGCAAGTCAACCTAAAATGGAGTAAAATTTGATTTTAGGAGAGCAACACCCTCATTTACGCTGGATTTTTTACTTAACACTTTTTCTCTGCGTAAAATATCGAATGTTTTATCACCAATAAAACCGACAAGATAATAAACCAACCTTGGTTGGTTGCATGTGTGAGTTGGTGAAATTAAAGGGTGTTGCTTGCTTGATTGAGCCATGATTGATTCGGTACACCCCCCAGAACCTTAGTCACTCCATCCATCTCCGTAGATTCATCCGCTCATCTGTACATCCATCCATCTTCCTCGTTCACCTTGGGACCCTCCCAACATCAAATTCCATCTTTATACTTAGGCTAATCTCAGCCTAAGTATAGGGGGGGACCCGAGTCCCTGTGATTTCTCTACTCATCTTTCCTTGCCTTTATACTTAGGTTATTTCTAACCTAAGTATAGGGGGAGCCCCTCTCAGCTCCCGTATATCTATCTCTACTTAAATGGACCTATGGACTTGTATCATCTAGTGCTATGAGGACATAATAAAGTTTAAGGATAGGGGGGTATACCGTATTTATAGCATACTTACTTTAGCTATAATATGAAAAATTTGAAAAATTTAGAACTTTTTGGCTAAAGTAAAAGCCTTTGAACCAAGAGGACTCAAGTGTTTTCACGGCTTTTCTATACTATGTTACACTATTTTGATAAAAATATTTTCAAAATTGATTTGAAAAATGAGATTTTCTTGTTTTGAAAAATCTTTTGAGAAATGTTTTGAAAATTTTTATTTGTGTGACATGGTTTGGAAAATTTTCTATCTATTTTCAAGGAAAGTTGAGTATAACCTGTGTTTTAACCTTTAAATTAAAACCCATAAAAATGACAAAAATCCAAAAATCCTTTAGGAGTCATTAGTGACTACTAAGCCCAATTAAATAGCCGCGTTCAGTGAGGGTTCGCCCTTAGCAGATTGGATGGTTTAGAAGACATCGCATAAGGCCCCGTCCTCAAGCAACGGGCTCTGGCCTGTACTACATCCATACTGGCTGAATGCAGATGCATCTATTTAATTGAGATTAGGCAGTCCTAATATCTCTTGAAGTAAAACAAAAAAATGTTTTCGAATGAAGGAGTTGGATTAATCCTCTACACTTACACTTCCACCCAGGATCTAAAATGTTCAAGGAGACTTAGTTTTATGAGGTCTTTGAGATTTTAGGTTAACCGACCTTAGTCATCAGGGTCATAGACTTAATCATCCACATTTCCCTAGGTTTCTAGATTTGCATGCTATATTCCATGCTTAGTCTCAGACAAGAAGAATATGATCAGCACATCACATGCACGACTGCAGTTTTTGATGAGATGAGTTGATTTTTCACTTGAGGAATTGGGATGAGGGATTCAAGTCTGGATTTGATCTAATGATGCTCGAGGATGGGATAAAACCTTTGAAGGCTTCAGGAAACCTGAGTGTCAGCAAATATTAGCCAGTATGAGAACTTGGTTCTTATACTAATCTCTTGATATTGACCTAAGTGCCAGGGTGTGAATAAATAAAAAATGTTGATCAGTGTGCGCCAACTCTTGGTAAAAGCAGTGGAGCTAGCTACAAATTATACAAGTCAATGAAATTCCAAAGAAAAGCTCTCATTCCACAAAGTTACATATCAAAGATGCTTCCACCAAAGGCGAGCACTCCCAAACTTTTCAAAGAGCCCACTTGGACCACCGCTATTTGGACCAGGAGTCGGGTTTGCACCAAAAAGGGGCTCTGCATCGTAAATGCTACAAGTCTGGGTGTCGAAGGTACGATAGGTACTCAAAAGAAACACACCTCGGTGTATTCCCTGGAAAACAAGTGCAGACGGCTCCAACTTCTCTTGACGGACGCACTGATCAACACCAAAAAAAATGTGTTGCGTAAAAGGCACTAGAGAGAATCCTTGTTCTAATGAGAGGGAGAGAAGAAATGACACAATCCCATGCCCTCCATTATTGGCCTGCCATCTACATTTTCTAAGTCTGACAACTAAAGGGACGGTGTAATGGATGCAAGATTTGATTTATTCCCTAGTGTTGAGGATTGGGTCCTTAGGAGAATTTCTCGGACCAAGACTTTGGGTGACGATTTGACTCTACTCTTGGAATTGCAGTCAACACTAAATTTCATATCCTTTATATTATATATACATCAAAGAGAGTCTGGATAATTAGAGGAATTGGGTGCCGCTTGGTTAAGGCTGGGTTGAAATCTAGAATTTTGGACCTCTAAAGTTGAGTCGACTTGATCGGATTGGATCCTAAACTCACATACATAAGGGGGTTAATCCAACTAATTCATTTTTCTTTGATGCTCGAGGACAAGCATAGTTTAAATATAGGGGGGGGGGGTGATGAAACTCGATTTCATCATCATAATTTCTCATTATCAACCCCTTGCTTAAGTTCGTGTCAATAGAATCCAGATAATGTCCTATAATTATCAGAGTCTTGAATAAATTAAAAACCACAAAAAATCACAAAACTAAAATCCGTGCTATTTTTAGCCTTAAAAATACCCTTAAAAATATTTCGAGTCTTTGTTTGACCTCATCTCTAGTTTTGATCAACATGAAACTTGTACATCTCATCAAGATCTACTTTCATGTTTTGAGTTTTCTCAAATTCGGCCATTATCACCCTTAAAAATAAACTTTTTGATCGGAATAATTTGATTAGGCCACGTGGCCCGTTCTGGGTGAGCCACGTGGCCCGCTCCCCTTGTCCTATCCGCCCGCGACCTCAGTCGTCAGATCTGCTCCTGAGATCCAATGGCCAGCTACCCTCCACGTACACCATTTATTCCCTGCCGTTTGATCTACCCAAGTCTTCATCACCACCATCCGCCAATGCCTTCACCAAATTCCGCCACTTGGCACGACTTGCGCCTTCAGATCTCGCCCTCTTCTCTTGATCCCTGCCGTTCTTTAGCGCCAGACCCTTAGCCATCCGATCTAACCCATCTTCCATCTCAGCCGCCCGCTGGCGCTTAGCCTCCGATGCACCACATGGCGCAACCACCACCTTCGATCCTGCCGCCTCAGATCTCATCAGAGCCGCTTCTTAGCGCCTCTCTCCTAGCCGTTGGGTCACACGATCCAACGGCTACCAACTCGTCTTCCACCTCCAGTCGGACTCTCTCCCACGATCTCCACTGCACCGACCCGTCGCCCCCCTTCCTATTATCTCACCATCTCCAGCCATCACCTCCATTATCCAACCACCCCACAACCGAGCTCTTTCATCCTTCACCCTCGCGAGCTCAGCCACGATCCACGACTTGTCTCCAATCGCTCCATATCCTCCACTAAAACCACCACTCCCATCATCGGAACCACGACCCTCGCCCTTCAAATACTTTGCCTCCTCCTCCACTGTCCCTTGTCCACCTGTACGTGGGGCACATCCCAGCCCTCCGCCATCTCCCGATGACAGGGGGAGATGGCCGGATTGAGCGAAGACGACTGGAGCTTCCGGTGAGACCCTCCGCCGTCCATGGCGGAGTCCCGGTGGTTTAATCCCCGCTTGAGCTGCACCAATCGGCTGAAGGTGTTCAGCGAAGACCCGGGGCTCGAATCGAGCCCCAACCAAAGCCTCCGCTCCATCTCTGACCAGATAAACCTCCTTCTTCTTCCTCTGCATTTCTTATTGATTTTTCTTAATTAAATTAGGTCATTCTCCCCCTTCTTGACCTTCATCGATCACTCTCCGAGCTCCGCCAAGCATCCCCCTTCCACGCGCATCCTTCCGACAGCATCCTTCTCCCTCTTCCATATCTCTCTACCGTCGACCCATCTCCTCCGCCAACCACGGCGGAGGAGCTCAGAGCTCCCATCTCTTTCATCCTCAAGAGCTCACATTCCACCCCACCTCACACGCACAAGTATTTGCTTGCTTTGGCTATCTGCCTAACACTGTAGGTCATCAAACTTCTTCAATGGTCGGAGAGCTCGCCGGAGCCAGCTTCGTCAACTCCGCATCAATTACTCGAGCTCCGACGCACAGCTCCAGAGGCTCCTGGACCTTCCCCGAGCTCCCATCTTCCTCGACGTCCATCCAAGGAGCTCCGAGGAGGTCTGCCCTGACCGTGATGGAGTGGCGGAGGAGGAGCACCTTCGTCAGAGCTCTGAAATCGCCGCCCGCCTTAGGCCCAGGGAGGCAGTACAGGCACCGTCGGATGTTCCACCTTGGGCTCGGATCGAGCCCCTGCCAAAGCCTCCGCTCCAAACCTCCTTCTTCTTCCTCTGCATTTCTTATTGATTTTTCTTAATTAAATTAGGTCGTTCTCCCCCTTCTCGACCTTCATCGATCACTCTCCGAGCTCCTCCAAGCATCCCCCTTCCATGCGCATCCTTCCGACAACATCCTTCTCCCTCTTCCATATCTCTCTACCGTCGCCAAGCTTCATTGAACCTCTTGGCCTTCTTTGACGAGGCTAGGAGCCTTTTAAGGGTATCTGTAGCTGTGGAGGAGTATTAGCTCCATTTTGAGACTATTGGGAGATCAAGGAGGCATCAAAGGACATAACAATCGATCGAAGGAGAACCTCCTTGATGAATCTCCATTTCATCACCTTTATTCTTTCATTTTGACCTTAAATCCCTAGTTAAATGCATGCATATATCTTTAATTTGTAAAAATAAACATTCAATAATTCGTAAATAATAATGTACAAAAATATTGTAGTTATGCCAAAATAAAAGAATAAAGAAAAGAGAAGAAAAATAATGAAGTGTCAAAGACACTAATTGACCCTAACCCTGAGACCCATGTCATCATGATGATTTGATCAACAAAGAATAAAGTAGGGGGAGATTGGGTAGAGAAACTATACAAAAAATATACAGAAAACCACACATAGAACACTAATTTAAATTCTCAAAATGTACCTTTTGTGACCTACTTTATTTTATTATTTTTATGCCAAAAATAATAAAACATCTATATGAATATTGTAGATAAAAATACAAGGAAACATACAAAACTGATTTCATAGAAAAATTGTATATACTGTGCCCGAGACACACAAAATGAAAAGTCAGAATAAAAACTCCGCAGACCTGTATATTCTCCATGTTGTATCAAAAAGACAATAAAACAAATAAGTCTATTTGTATACATAGATGAAATACACCTATATATACCTATAAAGAATATGTATATAATTATTAAGTATACAGATAAAGTCATAAAAATACAATAAAAATACCTAAATACATGTTTAATTAAGATATAAATATATAAAATCCCCACATATACAATAAAATATAAAATATAGAATAAAATTAAAATACACAAATACAACTATAAATACCTATATATACACATGTAAAAAGTAACACATAATAAATGAGCTTGTGAAAATAAATAAAAATTGTAATTAAAGACTTCATAAAATTAAAAGTATTTTTTACGTTTTTACCAAAAATTAATAAATCATTTATCAATTTTTTCTGGTTGGTCCACGTAGACCAATCAACACCCTTGGGTCGTTCACCTCCCCCTCGTCAATTGTCCTGCCCCGCCTCCTCTTCTATCAGAGCACATGAAGGTCTGACTTTGCGGAATTTCCTACCTTCCTCTACTCGCCCATTTCCCTTGAGTGACCCACCAATATGTGGCCCTATCGTCCCTCACAATCACCCTTACTCGAATCTTCACCAACCCTTCTCTTCCTACATGCAACCTCTTCACGTTTTTGGTCGGAACCCATTCCTATAAAACCCCCTCTTCGACTTCCTTTTTTGATCTCTCTTCACCCATCGTAAACCCCTTAGGAGCTTCCTATTGAGTCCCTGTTGATAGCATCCTTCGTGGTGTGGATAAGGTAGTGGAGGAGCTGATTTAAGTCCACCGACCTTGATCTCCGACGACCTCCTCTGCTCTGAGCTTCTCTGGCCCATCAAGCTGATAGGTGCCCATGTATTTCTTGCATTTAGTTTCCTTAGCATAATATAGGTTTTAATTCTATTATTTCATTACGCATTTAGTTTAAATTGTGAAAAATCAAAACCACCAGACTTGCAAGCTCCAACCCCAAATTCATCATCCTTGTCCACTATTTAGACCCCCTTCTGCCTCCATTCATTTCTCTTGATACTTCTCCATCATAGCCCTTTGTTCTCCCCTTGATTCCTGCAAGGAATAAAATCGCTGGAAACCACCTCCGCTGCCTTTGCTAGAGTCCTACCATTCTATCACCCTCGTGCTTCTGCAGCTTAAGTAGTGGGTCGAGGAGATAGCCCTTGACCCCATTCATCTTTTGATGTAAGTCCGTGATCCCCTATAGCATCTAGAGCACCCAACCAATGCCATATAGAACCCCCAGGTGCTTGAGCTCTAGGGATCCTTGAACGAGCCCCAGACCTTCCAATGGAACCTGCTAGACGTGCACTGCTCCTAAGAAGGAGTAGAGCCATCAACAAGTGAGAGGAGGTTGAACTTAAGAAGAATCAGAGAACATAGCTCGTCGGAGCTTTGTTCTTCTGGTGTTCTTCCAAGCAGCTCAGACATCGTCGGATGTAAGCCTCGTACCAAATCAAATCTAGGCTGTTGAAGATTAAATAAAGAGGTACGCTTCCAATGCAGCTCATCACACCACGTGGAAAACTACCAACCCTCCGATCGTGTGCAAGTAAAGGGGTAATTTATTAAGTTACCCCTTTTTGTAACTTTATTGTTCAACATTGTAAATATTTTATTATGCTTTATAATTTGTGTAAAATTTGCAATTTCCACAATCAAATGGCTTGGTAGAACTATCAAGCTAAGGAATCAAGATGATATTGCAAAAACTTGTCAGAACAAATAGAAAACACTGGTTGCAACTCCTGGATTCAGTTCTTTGGGCATACAAGACGACCTACAAGTCTCCTCTAGGTATTTCGCCTTATCACCATGTATATGGAAATCCATGCTACCTGCCAATGTAATTGATTCACAAATCATTGTAAACAGTGAATATATGGAACCTCGACTCACAAAAAGACCTCATGAGGAGAAGATCAAATGCTGGAATGACAAGCACATCATAAGAAAGACCTCGAACCTTAGCAGGAAGTATGGTTGTTTGATGCGAAATTAAATATATTTTCGGAAAATTAATAGGCAAATGGACAGGGCTATACAGAGTCAGGGTCATACATGTCAACGAAAGTGTGCTAATATCAGGATTATCAGCTGACATACAACCCTTCATAGTCAATGGTTAGTTGCTGAAGCCGTAGTTAGAGCATGAGACATTCATGGATGTTGTTGAGTCTATACAAGTAAGCTTCGATGAAGACTTCATTGCTCCAACAGCTTCAATGGAGTTAGACAATGCTCCCAGAAACATCTTCGATTAAATTTTCTTCTTTTCTTGTTTTCATTTTTTTTCAAATTCTTTCTTCCATGTTACACTCATTCCATTCATCTGTACTATACTTAGGATATGCTTCATCCTATGTTTATGGGGTGAGTGTATTCAGATTATTCATTATTCATTCTCTCGCTTCTCCCTCAAAATTGGACATTCTTCCCACACTTAAAGATATTTCACCATAAGTATGGGGGGACAAGCTGAGTATGTTGATTTCGTAAATTATGATCCTCGATCATACCTATTTTGTATACAACATGCTATACTTAGGATTAGTTGATCTTAAGTATAGAGGGGATGACCAACTTCTCAATTTTTTAGTTTTTGGCTTTCCTATACTTAGCATGAGTCATGTCTTTTGTTTTTTCTCTCTGACCTATGAGGACATAGCTCAAGCTAAGTATAGGGGGGTCGTATATACCTTGTATATACTTTAGCCATAACTCGTACTTCTAAATTTTTGAATAATGTGGCTACAACAACAACAACTAAAACAAAGCCTTTTCCACAATTAAGCTTTTAATAATGTGGCTAATTAATAAAAATATAAAACACACATCCAATTCTTTTATTTATTAATTAATAAATCAAGTTAAAATATTTTGCAAAATGTTTAGAAATGGTCGGAAAATCTCTTTGAAAAATCTCTTTGAAAAATCCTTTGAAATTATTTGGAAAATGTTTTACAAAGTGTTTCAACCTTTATAAAAATGTTTTATTTGTAAAAATTTCCTTTCTTTGTTGGAATAAAATATTTTGAAAATCTATTTGCAAATTATTTAAAAAATTGTAGAAAAAAATAGTTTTTGTATATGTTTGTAAAATATCGTTTGAAAAATATTTGCAAAATGATTTTCAAATTTTGTAAATGTTTGTAAAAAATATTTGTTAAATTATTTTTCAAAGTAAAGTTGCAAAATTTTTGTGAAATCTTTTCAATTTAATTTGAGAACCAATACATGATTAAAGTAAATAAAGTTCTTTTACCAACTCTGTATATTAACATGTAAATAATAACTAACATAATCCTTGTAAATACCTAGTGTAGATTCTTTCTCCCAACTATTGTAAATAACTAATGCACTCCCATGTAAATATCTACACATAATTCTTTTCTAACTTTTTTGTTTTTAAAAAATGCCTAAAAAATTGTAAAACCAAAAATCTATAAAAAATTGCAAAGTATTTTCAAAATTGCATAAAAATTTGTAAAACCATTTCAAAAATCCATAAAAATTCAAAATCAGAAATTGCTTCACAAAAATATTTTCTTGCATTGCGTAGCATTCGTATTTTTTGGATTGATAATGACAATTGAACAAGTCTAAATAAAATCCAAAGATTGGAGCTTGGTTGGACCTTAATTCAATTAATCGCATGAACCTTTAAGATAGTGGAGTTGAGGCACTTTAGGTCTACTAGACTTAATTCTTTGAGACCACGAGACTTGGTTCAATGTCGTCTTGATTGTCTAAGTCGTCTTGACTGTCTAAGTAGAACATTTTGGAACACACACATGACTCTTGTAGACAGTGAGCTCACTTGCATACCTGCACTTAACACTGCTCACCTCAATTGAAGTGGTAGAAGGTTGGGTCAACTTGAGACACAAACCAATGGAAACATTGAAAGTCACAATTTTGTGGCCATTGTACCCCAACCCGATCCAGTAGCCATGAGATCTAATGACAAGATAACATGGGTTGTAATAATGCTTCAAAAGAAGGATAGTCTACTGGATCAAGAGTAAAAAGTCCATATGTAAATGTTGTTGTATATAACTTCAAAAAAGTAGATGGGCAAAAGTCAAAGAAAAATCAATTCCACTCGGAGCATGTATATGGTCAATAAGCAAGCATGAGCTTCGAAAGTCAAAGATACATGTGAGTTTGTAGTCGGATTACTTGTCTACACCGGTCCATCATCCTAGGATAAGTAGCTACACTGGCTACCATCCATTCTTCTCTCCACCAACTCTTCTTGAGCAAGTTGTACTTGAACTTATAAGGTAATACCTCGCTTCTCGAGGAAAGAGTTATTGGATTGGGGAATTAGAGTCACCATGTTGGAGAAGACTGACTTTCACCGCTTCAGTCGAGAGGAGCCATATGTTACACATATTGTACATAGTCATAAGGGACTATATATGACATCGAACTGTTTTGACTTGGCCTTTGAGGAGACTTGGGCAGAGTTTTGTGATTCTCAGAGGCTGTTGTGTTTTAATTCTGGTTCTCAATAAGGTTCTGACCAAACTAAAAATCCAAAGGTCCGACTGAGATCCAAACTTTGATTTTGTGAAAATAAGCTTAAAAGTTAAAATCAATCCAAGTTCTTTCTTTTTCTTTTCTTTAGTTTCTTTTCTCCACTTATAGGCATAAGTGTTTATTAGGGACTAGCAAAGGCAAGTATAGGGGGGAGATGAATCTCCATTTCAGCACCTTTAATCTTTCATTTTGGCTTTATATCCCTAGTTAAATGCATGTATATATCCTTAATTTATGAAAACAAACACTCAATAATTGATAAATAATATTGTAAAAAATACTGTATTTATGCTAAAATAAAAGAATAAAGAAAATAAAATAAAAATAAAGAAGTGTCAAAGACACCGAGTGACCCAAGACCCAATCATCATGATGACTTGGTCGACAAAGAATGAAGTAGGGGGAGATAGGGTAGAGAAACTGTACAGAAAATACATTGAAAACCACACACAAAACTCTAATTTAATTTCCCAAATATTGTCTTTTAGGAACTATTTTATTTTATTATTTTTACATCTCAACAAATAAAATCATCTATATGAATACCGTAGATAAAAATACAAGGAAAAATACAAAGTTATTTCATAGAAAGAACACAAAATGTGATTGGGATACAAAATAAAAGCCAGAATAAGAACTTCACAGACATGTATCTTCGCCATATATCAAAATTGATCAAAATCACCTCTAATTGTATATAACTTTTAATAAGCTATTTAACTAAGGTGGTTTCATTTTTTTTGGAGGTACGCAAAAGTTAGGTTTTGAGACCCTATTGTGCAATATACTTATATATTATATTCAATATATTTAATCTTCTTATTTTTAAAATTCTTTTTTATAAATTGTATATATTATTCAAAATATATGTACATAATTAAAATAAAGTCATCTAAAAGTTAATAAAATAAATAAGTCTATTTATATACATAGAAGAAAGACACTTATATATACCTGTAAAGAATATGTAAATAAATAATTAATTGTACAAATAAAGTCATAAAAATACAATAAAAATACAAAATATGCATTTAATTAAGTTGTAAATATATAAAATACCAATATATATATCAATACAATATAAAATATAGAATAAAAATTATAACACACAAATATAGGTATAAATACTTATATATACACATGTAAAAAGTAACACATAACAAATGATCTTGTAGAAATAAATAAAAATCATAATAAAATACTTCATAAAATTAAAAATATTTTTTATTTTCACCAAAACTATAAAAATCATTTATTAATTTTAACTGAATAATCAAATAATTGTTTTTATTCTTTTTTGGTGGCCCACATAGACCAACCAACACCCTTGACTGTAGATCGCCATGTCAACTGTCCTGCCCCCTACATCCTCTTCTATCAGATCACATGAAGCTTTGACTTCGCCCAATTTCTGATGAACGTCGAATTCGCCTCTTTAATAAATATAAATAACGCTGTAGCACAGGAGGCGAATTCGGTTCAGCAAAAACCACAGTCTTTGAATGCTGTGGAATATTTATACTTGGCAAGTGTACCAAGGTCGAACACAGGGACACAACTGCTTAATTATGGCTTTTGAATTTTGATTCGTGAAGTTCAATGTCAATTATTCTCAATTTTAGGTCCATATGCAAATTATGAAGCACTAAGCTATTTACAAGGTAATGCCATGATGCATGCATTTTTTTAGATATTTTTATGCAAGTTAAGAGATGCATGTGCGAATATGCAAGAGAAATTATACACAGATTAAATACTACAATTATACCCTTAAAAATTATGAGCAGCATGAGAAAACTGAAACTAGTGTCAATTTAATCGCAACAATAAAAAGTAGTCATCAAATTCAAGCAAGGCAAGGAGGGCAGGGTCCATTTGCCACATAAAAATTCACTTTAATGAAACAGGAGCAAATAAGACAATTAAACATGCTAGAATGTAGAGGACAAAACAAGGATCAAAACGACACTAAAATCATGCAATTTGGACCTACTATGCTCAAGTTATGCTAAAAACAGTGCAAGGGCATAATTGTAATAAAAATGCAGGAAAAATAAAGGATAAATATTGCATTTAGGTCCTTGGAGGGACCTAAATGCAAATATGGAAAACCGCCTGGGCCATTTTGTAAATTCTCCATTTGCGCGCAGGGGCCTTTTTGCAAATCTTCAAAACCTGGAGGGTCTCCCTGTAAAATACCCAGGCACACGCATGAGGCACGTGCCTGGGGACCAAAATGTATATAGCAAGTCTTCCGGGGTCCTTCGTGCAAAATACCCAGCACCTCACGTGCTTCGCACGCGAGGGCTTAGGCTCGGGAGGTGGCTCAGGCTCGGGGCCACGTGGCTGTGATCTGTGGCTCAGCTCGAGGCTCGGATGACCCGAGCCTGTAGGTTGGGGAAGCGGCTCGGATCCTCCACGTGTCTCCATCAGGACCGTCCGATCCTGATGATCGGACGGTGCCTGGAGCTTCATCCTCCTCCGCTGCTCGCCGGAGAAGACGGGTCTCCGGTGGACTCGATGGGGCTCCGCCGTTCCCCGCGAGGTCCTCTGATGGTCGAAGAAGATAGCTGGGGACATCGCGAAGACGTTGGTGGTGCGGCGATGCTCCGAGGTTGATCAGAGGTGACGAACGGTAAAGCATCGCCGGAGGGGAAAAACTCGAAGGAGCTCCGATCTGAACTCCGGCCATTGAAGGTACCTGCAAGCATTAGTAATAGCCGAAGCGTGCGTGCGTGTAGTGCGAGTGAGGTGAAATGAAATGGGAGCCATGCGGAGGTGGAGAAGGTGGGGGCTCATGGAAGTCCTCCGCCGTGATGACGGAGGAGTGGGGTCGGCGCGTGGTGGGGTTCTGACGGAAGGAGATGGAAGCACGAGGATGTGGGTGTTCATGCGGAGTTGGTAGAGTGATCGATGGAGGGCGTAAGTGACTGGAGGTGGTGCGATAAATCGGAGAAAATAGAAGAAAAAGCAAGGAGGAAGAAGACCTCATCGGGGAGGGGAACCCTGGCGGAGGATGTGCTTGGGTTGAGGCTCCGACGAGCCTCGGGTCGTTGCCCAGCTGGTCAGCAAGCCAGCGAGCTCGGAGGTGCTTGGAGACACCGCTACTCGGCGGCGGAGCGCCGAGGGTCAACACCGGCGAGTACCCATCGGCACCTCAACGTTCCGCCCCTCCGCTGTCACCGGAGGGCGGAGGAGGCTAGGGTAAAGGCCAAGAATGGTGGACCAGGTGTAGCGGTGGCGGAGGAGGGGGTTAAATAGGCGGAGGAGAACGGCGGTTACGTGGCGGAGCAGGGGGTTTCGAGGGGAGTTTTAATGGTGATGGGTTTAATGGAGGCGCGTGATGGAGGTCTGCGAGGAAGGCGGGGGAGCGGGCTATGCGGGGCTGCCGTTGTGAGAGAAAGGGGTGGCCGGAGGTGATGGCCAAAAAAGGAAGGGGGCGGAGGGTTCGCGAGTTGAAACGGCTGGGGAAGGGGGGTTACGCGAGGTTGACGATGAGCCATAGCCGTTGGATCGTGAGATCCAACGGCTGGGGGTATAGCGTGCTCGGACGGTGGAGATCAGATCCTAAGATCTGATCGGTCGGCTGGAGGCGAGGTGCTGAAGAACGGTCTGGATGAAGGGCGAGGGTCAATCTATCGGTGAGGGAAAAAGGGGTGACGCGGAGCGTGGAGGAGCGTTGGATGAACGCGGATCGAGCGGCTGAAATAGATGAGCGACGTGGGTGGCTTTGGAGCGTTGGATGATGGGTTGATCGGAGGGCTGTGGTTTAGGCGCCAGTGTGCGGTTGAGATCTGATCCGAAGATCAGATCCAATGGCTGTGAACGAGGCAGGTTTGAACGGCGGGGATGGAGGCGATAAGGAGTCGATCCAACGGTCCAGGAAGCGCGCCAGGTGGCGTGAAGAAGAGCGGGCCACGTGGGCGGCCCAGAGGGCGCCACGTGGCCCAATCAGATTAATTCAAACATAAATACAAAGAAAAATAGAAAAGAATTAGTTAGAGGCCGAATTTGGAAAAAGTCAAAACATGAAAGTTGCTCGTCTCGATGAGATCTACAACTTTCATGTTGGGCAGAAAGCCAAATGAGGTCATCTGTACAAAAGCTATTTTTGGGGGTATTTTTAAGGGGATAAAAACACCGATTTTGTGGTTTTGAGTTGTTTTTGTATTTTTTAGTGGTTTTAAAGGTCAGTGAATTATAGACAACTTATCTACCTAATTTTTAGGGGTTTTTGAGTGATAAAATAATTACAGAAATATAAGGGCCAATAAATACAAATAATTAAGGTTAAATATAGACAATATAGTACATGATAAAAATAGAGAATTGGATGATATTTTTATTGGTTTATTTAAGCAGGGATTTTAATAAGGAGTTTTTAGCATGATGAATACGAGATTCATCAATTTCCTAGATTCCTCTGCTCGCCCACTTCCCTCGAGTGACCCACCAAACTATAGCCTTTTTGTAACTCACAATCGCCTTTAATTGAATCTTCACCAACCATTTTACTCCTGCACGCCACCTCTTCACCTTTTTGGCCAGAATCCACTTCTATAAAACCACCTCTCTGATACCAATCATAACCCCATTAGGAGCTTCCCATTGTCCCTGGTGACAATAGGCCGCACTCTGGTCCATTACGACTTGGATAAGGTGGTGGAGGAGCTGATGCAGGTCCACTAACCTTCATCTCCAGCAACCACTTCTACTCCGAGCTTCTCTAGATCATCGAGCTTCTAGGTACCCATGTATTTCTTGCATTTAGTTTCCTTAACATAATCTAGGTTTTGATTATGTCATTTCATTGTGCATTTAGTTAAAATTTTGAAAATCAAAATCATGGAGCTGCAAGATCTGGCCATAAATTCACTGTCCTCGTCCACTATTTCGACTCTCTTTCGTTACAATTTCTTCCCCCGACACTTCTCCATCATAACCCTTTGTTCTCCCCTTGATTCCTACAAGGAATCAAGTCGCCAGACTCCATCTCCACTGCCTTCACCGGAGTCGAACCATTCCATCGCCCCCATGCTTCCGCAGCTTCAATAGAGAGTTAAGGAGATATCCCTAGATCCCATTCACCTTTTGATGCAGGTCCACGATCCCCTAGAGCATCTTGAGTGCCCAACCAACACCAGAACAAAACCTCTAGGTGCTCAAGCTCCAGGGCTCCTTCGACAAGCCCCAGACCTTCCAATGGAACTTGCAAGACACACACCATCTCCAGGAAGGAGTAGATCCATCTAGCAATGGGATAGGAGGTTGATCTCAAGCAGAATCAGAGGACAAAGCTAGTCGGAGCTTTGTTCTTCTATTGTTCTTCTAAGCAGCTCAGGCACCGTTAGGTAGTCAGTGTAATGCTTGACGTACTCTCCTGCATCTTTAAATAATGTTGGCCACCATAGACCACTTTGAAGTACTTTTGTTACCATTCTTCTGCCTGAATGGTGCCCTCCAGATTCACGGTTGTGACAATGCACGAGGACAATTGGGACTTCCTCCTAAGGGATACGCTTTCTCAAGATGTAGTCTGTCCCCTCATGAAAGATATATGGGTCCTCCCATTGGTAGAAATGGATATCAGACAGAGACTTGTCCACTTTTAGCTTGGGCCAATCTTGTAAGGTTTTCATGGGAACAAGATAGTTCACAACATTAACATACAAGGGGAGTGAGGTAACTGACAAAATGACCTCACCTGGAAAAGGTCTCCATGATGGACTACAAGTTCAGCTTTGGAGACTCATGCTCGAAAAGTCTCGATAAGTGATCGGTCACCACATTCTTTTCTCATGGTTTATCTCGTATTTCTAGGTCAAACTCCTGGAGGAGAATGATCCACCTAGTGAGATGTGGTTTGGCAGCCTTCTTCCACTGTAGGTATTAGATGACCGAATGATCTGTGTAAATAGTCACGTTGGACCCAAGGAGGTGGGATCTGAACTTTTCCAAGGTAAAAACTACTGCCAACAGCTTCTTCTCAGTGATTGTGTAATTCCTTTGTGGTTCATAGAGCATTGGGCTAGCATAGTGAATAGAAAATGGGACATTATCTTTCCTCTGTACCAGTACCTTCTCATGGAGTAATCCGATACATGTGTCACGATTTTGGAGGGCAACGTCCAATTGGGCGACTACAAGATAGGGGCCAAGAGTGATGAGTTCTTTCCGCTAATTTAAGGCAAGGAGTACTTGTAATTTTGAGATCTATTATTAAATGCATTTAAAGTTTCTACAATTTGCAATCAGGTCCATGTTCTCGTAATATTTTGTTTTCTTCTATTTTGTGCATTATAATTATTTTTAGTACTATGAAATTGTAAGAAAATTATCATAGATGCATGACACCATGCTTAAGCATGCGTAATATTTATTTGCCATTTTAATGATTTTCCTATTTATAAAAAATACAAAAAGACACTTTTATTTCTTGCCTTGATAATAAAATCCAAAAATTTAAAATATGATTAAAAAATCCCCCCAAAATATATTATCTATATTATATTCTATTATACTAATATCTAATAATCCCTAAAAATACAAAACATAAAATTTAAAAAATACAAATCCCCAAAAATCTTATAAAAATTATCAAAATACTAACAAATCTAAAAAATATATCATTCTATTTGTGAATTCTATATATTATAAATGTTATATATTGAATACAGTTTTAGGTTAATTTTAGACTTATTTATATTTATTAAACCTAAAACAATCTTAGAATTATTCTATTCACTATTTTACTATATTTTTTACTTTAAAAATATTTAAAATAAGTAAAGTTTTATAAAAATTACCAAAAATATAGAAAATATAAAAAGCATAAAAATACTTTATTTCTATACTTTAACTATATTTTGATATATTTAAGAATATAATACCCTGTATATACTATATATCATATATATTACTTATATTATCTATAATATCATTATTACTATATAATTATATATATTATATAAAATTAAAAAGAAACTATAAATTTGTAAAATTAAAAAGAAAACAAAAAATTAACATTTAAAAGCATTAAAAAGTATAAATCAATTAAAATTTCATAAAAATTAAATATAATTAAAAATCCACAAAAAAACAAGACAAAAGAAAGAAAATACAAAATAACAATTATTAATTAGAAATAAAATTTTAATAATTAGCACTATCTTGTTTTGATCCCTGTGTTCGATCTCTATACATACTTACACATATACACATACATTGTAGAGATAATAAATTTTAACTCGCATTCACATTTATTGATTTATTCATAATTTGTTGGTTAACTGTTGGTTGAGTGAGGCTTTGACCGACACAACGATTAATGGCTTAGCTAGTTGAGTCAAAAGATCAGATCCTTGTTAACCAATTATGATATTTTCTATTATAAGAGAAAGAATATTATTTATAAAAGTGATTTTTAAGTATGAAAAAATACGAACATTTTGTAGGTACGACTTTATAATTACTATGAATGTCTTCTCCATACACAAATATTGTAAATGTTATATATTATGATGACTTTTTTAAGGTAAAAGAGCACAATATGCAAAATAGATGTTAGTTTGACTTTTCATATTTAAAAGTATGAAGAGATACGTTAGTTTGACTCATAATCATATTTAAAAGTATGAAGGGATAAAACCAGACATTCAAATACAATAGCATATGTTAGTTTGACTTTTCTTATTTACTTTATTATTAATTCGATCTGAACTGAAAAATCTTGCATTTTATAAATATAGAAAAGATGTTTCCTAAAAAGTTGGAATGAATGTACTAATTCAAATGGAATAGCAGTAAATATGGAGGATCAATGCAAGAAATATAAAAACTCAAAGTTAGTTTAAACGGAAACAATCATGAAGTCGTTGGTGGTTTTTTAACCGATTAAGTTAAGATCTAAAAGATATAAATTGTGACATACACACATTGACTCACACATACACACACACACACAAAAGTTCGTGGGCACACATACATATATGTGTATTTACATGTATGTGTGTGTGCATGCATGCGTGCATGCGTGTGTGCGTGCACGTGCATGCGTGTGCGCGTGCGCGCGTGTGCATGCCCGTTTATATGTATGTAGGTAGGTATGTTCGTATGTACTCATGCATATGTGTATATACACACATATATTATATACAACATATTATATATACATAATAATATATAATTTTATATAATATTATATTACACACATTTAATTTATTTGTAAAAACTTCTTTTTTAACTTTTTGAACTTTTCTCAAAAAAGAAAATTACTAATAAGAATTTAAAATGCTTCCAACTTACATTCTTTTTTATTTCTCATAAAAAATTCTCACCAGACAGATTCGACTCGATTACAATCTTGTATTGTATAATTTCAGCAATCTCACACAACTCTACATAAGAGCATTACACATAACCAAGGCGTCCATTTCTTTACCTTTTTCTCCCCTCCCACTTCTCAAAGAGTACTAGGGCAAACAACATCTTGTTCGTGAATATCACTTTGAGATATTACCAATTGACTTATTTTCATCATTTATCCAAAGAATTTCTTCCCCCATCATCACCCTTTGATACCATGATCGTGATTAGTAGGTAATGCTTTTATCTTCTTTTATAGATTTATTTCACATTATCTTCACAATCTTCTTATTTTTAAAACATTAAATGCTCTATATAAAATTTTAACGATATTGGTGTCTTCATAATCTAGATGATGGACTCTTGAAATATACTTGTGCATGAAAATGAAAGATTTGGTTCTTGACACCATATTATTGACTATTGAGGATGAATTTGTTAGAAACACATATTTGTATGCACACATATATTATAGACAATATTAGGGTAAAATGGGGTTGCCCCTAGGGGGAGCTAACTTGGCTCCCTCATCCCATTTCCCCATTTTTTTATTTTTTTGAAAAATACTTCTATGAATTTTTGTATTATTTCATTCTAATTTCGTGCGAAATAGATACTCCTACGACCTCCATCTAGACGAGGACGATTTCAACAATTCTGTGATCATTAAAAAATGACTAGATGGAGGTTGTAGTAGTCTCTATTTCTCATAAAATTTGAATGACATAATATAGGGATAGTGATGAATTTCCACGGATGCATTTTTCAAAAAAAAAGATATAGGAAAAATGGGGCAGGAGGGAGCCAAGTTAGCTCCCCCAGGGGGCAGTCCCATTTTCTTATAATATTATATATGCCTAAATGTTATATAAAATTATTCATAATATTATACTACACACACATTTAATTTATTTGTAAAAACTCTTTTTTTCTTCAACTTTTCTTCATTAAAAATTTATCTTTTCTCGAAAAGGAAAATAACTAAGAAGAATGGCAAATGCCTCCAACTTACATTCTTTTCTTATTCCTCATTAAGAATTCTTCACAGATAAATTTGACTAGATTACAAACTTGTGATGTATGTTTTCAAAACTCCCACACAACTTTATATAAGAGTCTTACACATAACCAATAGGACCATCTCTTTACTTTCTTCTTCCTTCCCACACTCCTAAAAAAGTGTACCAAGGCAAACAACATCTTGTCAGTGAAGGTCACTTTGAGATATTTCCAAGTGAATTATTCTGGTCATTCATACCAAGAATTTCTCCACCCATCATCACCATATGATACCATGATCATGATTATTAGGTAATGTTTTTTTCTCTTTTCTTTTTGTAGATTTATTGCACATATTTATAATTATCTTATTTTACAAACATTAAATTATCTATATAATTTTTTAGTGATATTGGTACCTTGATAATATAGAAGATCAACTCTTGAAAAATACTAATTCTTGAAAATGGAAGATTTAGTTCTTTATCCCATAGTATTGACTATTAAGGATGACATCGATAGATTGGACACCCTCACGTGTTGGACTTGATCCTTATTGACCCTTTTCTACTATGGTTTACAATCTAAATAATCACAATTTTGGAGGCTCCTTCAAAAGTATCACAAGAAAATATTTACATATGGATCAAATTTAAATTCTTTAAAAGATCATAACATTTACTCATGTTAAATTCATAAAAAACTTTTGCTTTAAAATTTATTTTGAATAATTTTTACATGAACATCTTACACACATAAGTATAGTTATGCAAGTTGACACAAGGATTAGAAGGTAAAGTTCATTAGGTTTTTTAAGCTTATTTGTGCATATGTATTTTGATTTTTACCCCATATTGATCATGGTATAAGTCATTCGATGCGAATTTTTCTATTTTTCCATATCTCCTTGATGAATTCAAAATACATATGGTTAACTGGGGTTGATGTAAATTAATTTGACTACCCAAAAACTAGGAAAAAATAATTCAAAATTCAAAAAAAGTTTCCTTTATTTTAATATATTTTCCATAGGGTGTAATGTTAATGGTATTTTAAGAATTATATTAGTGTATTTTTGTTTGTAAATCTAGAAGAAAATCATTAGAGTCTTAATAATTTCTACACAAGTACCTAAATACATAAAAATATTTACATTTAACTTGTTGCCATAAAAAATTAACTTGAGTTTTAATTCTAATTTTTCCAAGCATTGGCTAAAAATTTCATCTTGTATTTCCTCTCATTTAACCAAAAGTTGTAAAAAACAAAAAAAGTTTTTATTTGCAATTTCTTTGCATTTTTCAACCATAACATAGGCAAAACTTTCATCAGAAATGGATCACATCCTCAATCCTGTGCACCAGATCAAAAATTCTCAATTGAGCATCACACCTATAATCATGCAAATTCAGAATTGTCAAGAATATCTATGCTCAGATCCAAGATCCAACAAAGAGAGAACACTCATTTTAGACTTTTTGAATCAGCCCAACTTACTCAAATAATTAATGCAATCAAGGCCTCAATGCAGGCCTTATACCTCAGCACAACATTCCCAAGTGAAAGAAGAGATGACACGAGAGGGAACGAAGAGGGCATGTGAGATGAGGTGAAACAAAGACAATTGTGGTTCAAGATGAGAGTCTTCTTGAACCAAACCAGAGATAGGGTGATATGGGTGAAATGAGAGCCATGGGATCTGATGAGACCCAATTTCCTCTGGCTAATATAAGTCAAATCAACTGAAATCCGTACATAAGATTCTATAAAATGTCTTACATGTGTGCTTGTTTGATATTCTTAAGGCATTAACAGTCAAAAAAAAGAAAACTCATAATTATCAAACCTGTGTCATGATGAGATCCTTTATATAGTTTTCTTTTAAGTATATAAATAAAGTTGTTTAGATCCAAGTGATATGGACGCTACCCTCATTCCTTTCCTTTGATTTATTTTAATATTTGGTAGAGTCATGTGTAGTTCCTTTCTTCCACGTGAACTCATACCCACGTGACTTTCTTATCCCATTTTATTTATTCATCTCAATGGAACCCATTTGATCCTATACCTTTGTTCCCTGCACTACACGTTCTCCTAAAATCCAACGGCACTCATCTTCTTCCCTATTGCACAACACCAATCCAGTACCGACCATCCTTCTTTCCCTGTATTCTCTAACACGTCAATCCTATGTGCTGTAGCAACAACCGCTCACCCCATTCTCGTGTACAGTAACCGTCATTCATCCAGCATCAACAGTGCGCATCATGTTTCCATTTTTTCGCTTGCGTGCGCGATGTGCGCACCTCCGCTGCAGTTGCACTCCCCTTTCTCCCGTATTCACACAGCGGCGGTTTTTTTTGCATTGCGTTCAACCTTAACCTCCTTATTTTATAAATATGATGGTTAGTGCTCTATCTTCAAGGTTGGATCCCTGATTCTCTTCTCCTTCTCCCTTCACAGGTACAACAGTGGAGTGATCTCCCGTTAGAGAAGGATTGACAGCAGCATGGGTAGAGCTGACTGAGCCGCGAGGGGCTCTCGCGAGAGATAGATCTGAGGATCCGTAATCCTCTCTTTCACCGCGACATCCTCACCATTTCACGTCCATTCATCCACTCCAACCATCGAGAGTTTTCGAGCACAAGCACGCGTGGGTGACAGCCACGCGACATCCTTCGCTCGTATACGCCACCGATTTCAGCAAGAGGTTTGCACCTTCTTCGCATGTGGAGTGACAGTCCACATTGCAGTGGCTATCCTTGATTCGGTGACGATATCCAACCCATCTCAGTTTTCATTTGTTGCTTAATTTTAGTAGTTGTTCGTGTACGTTGTTTTTGTTGTTAAAGTTGTTCTTTTGTTCAAGAAGGCTATGGCCACCGTTGTCTTTGCTCATATTTCTTTCCTTAGTTGCTGAAAATTAAAAAAAGTTATTGCGTTTGTTTGTCAAAAAAAATCCACTATGTTTTTTTTACAAGTTGTGAATCATCTGAAGTAACCATCTTCCCTTATTGAACTAAGTGATGATCTTTGTGGGATGAAATAGTTGATTCTTTTTATGGTGGTTAACTAGGTGATTAAGTGTGTTGTCTTAAAAAATATAGGTTTGCATAGTGTTAAAAAATCAGAAATTAGAAAACATAAAAAAATGCGTGACTTCTAAAAAAATTTTGCAATAAGTGATTATTTGAAGTTGTGCATTGTCGCTCGTGTTAAGTTTGGATCATTGAAATTTCACCGTGTCCTTGTGGTTCGACCTTGTGCTCATCATTACACAAGTAAAACTTTGAAATTAGTTGATGTTTTAATTGGTTGAATTGCGGTTACAACGATACTAAAATCACTTAATTTCACTCTTTAAAACCGCTAAGAAATCCGTTAATCATTTGGCGCCGTTGCCGGGGATACGGCTTGAATTTTGATTGATTCACTTTTTCTATGCACATTTGTTGTTATTACATGTTAGCATCTTGTTCCGGTTGACTGGCTTGCTCTTTTCGTAGGTGACCGCGCACATTCTGTTACGCGGGACGCTCGGGAGATTCTTCTCTCAACTCGAATCTCGAGCCGGTGAGGCGAAGGAGGAGGCAAACCCGTGGACGAGGAGCTCGTTTAATTCCCATCTGAGAGATTCATCCTCTTTAGTTTAGCAGTTTTTATTTTATATTCATTTCGGGCCGAGTTGTGGCCTAGAGACTGGACTCTTATTATTGTAATAATTTTACTAGGTTTCTGCATTGCATTAGATTGCATTAGGTTTAATTTCCTTAGTGTAATTTGTTTGCGCTCGGTTTTCAAAAATTAAAAAATTTGAAAAATTCAAAATCACAAAAAAAGTTCTTTAGAAGTTGCCTGCTAGGAGCATTTAGAATAGGTTTATATTTTTGCGTTGCATTCTTGCACGTATATTGCTGGCGAAAGGTACGCGATTCTAACCTTCTTGCATGCATCATTCTCCATGGTCTTCTCCCCCTTGATAACATTTTTTTCGAAAAAGGAAATTCACCTCACTCGATTTGATTGAATATCACTCAAAGAAATTGGACGTAGATATTAAAATCAATTTTTTTAATCAAGTGGTCACATAAGGTTAAAATTGGTTAATCTCACCATTGTCTGAATTAATTACTTGTATTTGCACTTGTGGGATTGCACACTTGGTTGTTTGTTGCACGACGCACCTTAAGGTCACTAGAGCCAAAAACCCCATCGGTGTGCCTTGTGACTCTCTCAAGGTACATTGGATGACCTGAGGGAAGGACGAGTGTAAACGTTGGATGTTCAACTTCGTGTTTATAAGACTAAAATTGAAAAGATAAAGCCACAAAGGGCTTCACCAGTGTGCGTATCAAAGTGACCTTGCTTTGTGTTTTGATTGCATAGAATAGGAGGTGCATGCAAGGGAGACGATCTCTCAATCCTTCTCTTGCTGTTCCTTTAAATTCAAATCCTTTCTTCTTGAGAAGAAGACCCAACTCTTCTCATTCCCTTTCTTCTCTTGACATTCCTCCACTTGCCACATCACTACCTTCTTCACCTCCCTCTTCTCCGACATCACTCAGATCATTCTCTTCTATTCCGCTATCTTCTTCATCTTCCACCATGGCTGAACAAGGCGAAAATCCAGACCCTTTGGCGATCATCATGTCTCAACTTGAAAGAATCAATGATCGCCAAATTCTAATTGAAGCTCAAATGGGCATTGTTGAGGATGAAGAGGAAAACCCTCAACCTATGGGGGAAAGACACAATCCTGCCCAACAAATCTTAGTTCCATGGATTCAGTTGCCTGCAGCGGCACGTCAGATCAATATAAAATCATCTGTAGTTTCTCTACTTCCCAAGTTTCATGGGGAGAGTGCCGAGGACCCCTACCAACACATTCATGATTTTCTTGCAGTGTGTGACACCATGCATATTGAAAATAATAATCCGGACCTTGTGTATCTTAAGGCATTCCCATTCTCCTTGAAGGACAAGGCGAGAAATTGGCTCCGGAGCTATGGGAAACCAATCACCACATGGGCTGCATTGAATTCAGCCTTCCTTAAGAAGTACTTCCCGATTGGAAAAGCAAATGCACTCCGCTACGCAATCTCCTCTTTTTCAATGCGGCCAAATGAGTCTTTTCATGAGGCTTGGGATCGGTTTCAGGAGCTATTGCGTAAATGCCCAAATAATGATATGGATAGATGGAAATTGGTCCAGATTTTTTATGAGGGCATGCATGAGAATTTTAAGGTGGCTGTAGATATCACTTGCGGAGGTGGTTTCCTCCTCAAATCAGAAACATTTGTTTGGAAACTGTACGAGGAGATGGCAGAGACTTCATTGAATAAGGCATCCCTTAATCAATATAGCCGCCATAAGAAACCTGTTGAGCAAATCGAAAATACCCAAACCCGATCGGAAAGTACGACGATTGACCTCCAACTCATTGCTCAAAAGTTGGATAATTTAGAAATTCTTAACAAGAAGGTTGATGACATGAGTAGGAACATGACCAAAGAAGTGACACAGAATGTCAGTAGGATGTTTGCCATTCCTACACATTTGGACCAAGTTCAGGAACCAGAGCAAGTATTTTGGGTCACAGAACCTACTCCTGATGTCAATGCGGTTGCCATGGGATCGGGGACGTCAGGAAGCACTATGCCCCCCACTTACAATCCTGGATGGCGTAATCATCCAAATTTTGCATGGCGAACTTCAAACCCGCAACAACCTATCCAGGTCAATCAACAAGGTCGATACATCACTGCACCACCGCAACCACCACCACAAGCACAACCGTTGTACTTGCCACAGGCTCCAGCCTCATCTAGTACACAACCAACTTCTCCTGTGAGCAACCAACCACTTTCAAATGACATTGGTGCTCTCATGAAAATGATGCAAGAGTTGAAGAATAATATGGAGAAGAATAATCAAGAGAATGCTAGGCAATTTGCAGATATCCGATCTTATTTGCCTACGCTATCACCACAAGCCCTTCAGAATCCCAATTCTGTAGCAGGCACTTCCCAAGGGACCTTACATCATCCACAAAAAGGTCCTGTGACATTCAAGACCCCTGGTAATTTCAGTAACGAGTCTGCCCATGCAGTCTTGACCAGGCGAGAAAAAAAAGTGGTTGACTCATCTCCGTCCATGTCTACACCCACAACTCAACCTTGTAATTTCGAGACAAGTGATGAAGAGAAATCTGATGGAGAGAATGACTTTCACCCCTTTTATGGGAGGACCACTTCCACTCCACCTCAAGTGGTCTCAACTTCTCCACAATCCCCTTCACCCACTGTCATCTCTGTCCCCTTTCCGGAGGCTTTTCGCTTAAGGAAAGCTCCCAAATCATCCACCACCGACCCAGAATTGGAGAAACTGTTCTCCAATATTGTGATTGAGATCCCTCTTCTGAAGGCGCTTGAGCAGGTTCCCGCCTACTCAAAATTTTTGAAAGAAAAATGCACGCGTCGGAGGCGATCTAAGAAGAAGAAAAATATTGAGCAAGAAGAGGAACGACATGTGCTTCCCAGAGCTACATCCAATGCCATCTCCTCACTCCTTCCCCATAAGATGAAGGACCCTGGGGCACCTTTGGTACGATGTACCATTGGTAATATGACCTTCGAGCGCACTCTCCTGGATAATGGTGCCTCAATCAACCTCCTCCCTGCTGCCATTTTGCGGCAATTTGATTTTGGAAAGCTAAAGCCGGTCTCAATGATTTTACAGATGGCAGATCGATCTGTTAGGAGACCACAAGGACTTTTGGAGGATGTTATAGTGACGGTCCAAGGGAAGCAGTTTCCTGTTGATTTTGTAGTTATGGAGATGGACCCCACTAAAACCTTGGCCCAGACACCCATAATTTTGGGTCGTCCCTTTCTCTCTACGGCCAAAGCCCACTTCGACTTTGAGTTGGGAAAAGTTGAATTCAAAGTCAATGGCGAGATCGTTCCTGTCGATCTTGTTGTCCCCACTGGTTATGAGACTGAAGATGATGATTGTGGATGGATTGAGGAGTGTTCCTATTTGGACAATGAGATTATTCTTGCTCATGTGGCATCTGACCCACTCGATGCCACCATTTCTCTGGCTGACACAATTGGACATGCAGAAAACATACAGTACTGGTCTGAGTGTTTGGACTCGACTCCCATCTCTCACGATGAGATTTTCTGCAAATTAGATATGGCTTGGGATGATTTAGATGCAGAGTTGTGTGCTCTTTCGTCTATGATCATGCCCATGATGAGTCCACCCTTTGAGATAATAAGCCCTTCTGGGAGGTATTCATTATCTCAATTCCTTTCTGATAGTGACCTTCCTGACATTGCAAGGAAGGTAGCTGATATGTTTACTTTGATGGAGTATTACAGACAGAATCAGTTATCTTCACAATCAGGTCACCACGAGCCTTCACCATTGGCTCCGTCAGTCCAGGTTGACCCTTCACTAGCCTCACTGCTGATTAATCAGAAACTTGATATGGACCTAGTGAAGCGTGCATAGAGATCATGGCCGATGAGATTCGAGAACTGCAGTGCATGATCCCTAATGCCTCTTCCCTTGTTTCCCCTGTCTCTCTCATAGAAGCTGTGTATTCCAATCACCCCATTTCTGAAAAATTGGATTTCTCGGATCTGTTTGATAAGCCCAGCACTACTCCCCAAGTGGAACTTAAACCTCTCCCAAAGGACCTAAAGTATGTCTTTCTTGGCTCAGATCAGACGCTTCCTGTGATAATCAATGCCCATTTAGATGATGTACAGGAATCTAGACTCGTTGAGGTTCTTAAGAGAAATTCAAGGGCTATTGGATGGACTATCTCTGATCTAAGAGGAATTAGCCCTTCTTACTGTACACACCAGATCTTCCTGGAAGATGATGCCAAAACTTCTCGAGAGCCTCAGAGACGATTGAATCCAAATTTGCGAGAAGTTGTTAAGGCAGAAATCTGCAAATGGATGAGCGCAGGGATCATTTTCCCCATCTCAGATAGTAAGTGGGTTAGCCCCCTTCATGTGGTTCCCAAGAAGGCTGGCCTCACTGTGGTCCAGAATGATCGAGGGGAGGATATCCCAACCCGTGTTGCCACATCTTGGCGGGTATGCGTAGATTACAGGAAGTTGAATAAAGCAACCCGAAAAGATCACTTTCCTCTTCCTTTCATCGACCAGATTGTCGAGAGATTGGCAGGAAAGAAATACTTTTGTTTTCTTGATGGATATTCGGGTTATAATCAGGTCGCGGTCGCTCCTGACGACCAAGAGAAGACGACCTTCACCTGTCCATTCGGGACATTTGCCTTCCGACGAATGCCTTTTGGCTTATGCAATGCACCAGCTACATTCCAGAGATGTATGCTGGCTATTTTTTCGGAAATGGTGGGGGATTTTATGGAAATTTTTATGGATGCTTTTTCCGTCTTCGGCGACTCATTTGATGAGACCCTAGAGTTTTTGGAGAGGGTTTTAAAGAAATGCATTGATGTTAATCTGGTGTTGTCTTGGGAGAAATCACATTTTATGGTTAAGCAAGGGATAGTGCTGGGACACATTGTGTCAGAAAGAGGCATGGAGGTTGACCCATCCAAGCTTGATACCATTATACACTTACCTCCGCCTACGAACGTCAAGGGAATCAGATCCTTCTTAGGGCACGTTGGCTTTTATCGACGATTTATATTAGATTTTGCAAAAATTGCCAGTCCCTTGACTCAACTGTTGGAAAAGGACCGTGATTTTGAGATGTCTAAAGAAGCACTTCGGTCCTTTGAGATTTTGAAACAGGCCATCACTGAGGCACCGATTTTGCAACCCCCCGATTGGACTTTAGATTTTGAGATCATGTGTGATGCATCTGAATATGCAGTAGGGGCGGTTCTTGGACAAAGGAAGGATGGAAAACCATTTTCTATTCACTACGCCAGCAAGACATTGGATGAGGCCCAACGTAATTATACTGTTACTGAAAAGGAACTGCTGGCTGTAGTCTTCTCTTTGGAGAAATTTCGATCGTACTTGTTAGGAGCTCATGTTATCATTTTCTCTGATCATTCAGCCCTCAAGTACTTGTTAACAAAGAAAGACTCTAAGCCGAGACTTTTGAGATGGATCCTGCTCCTGCAGGAATTTGATATTGAAATAAAAGATAAGCCAGGAGTAAAAAACGTGGTGGCGGATCATCTCTCTCGGCTTCCTTCTCTCCCTTCATATGAGTCTTTCATTGATGCCACCCCTACTCCTATCACTGCCCAATTTCCCGATGAGTCCATTCTCACCATCAGTCAGTTACCTTGGTATGCTGATATGGTGAATTTCCTTGTCACTTCTCGACTTCCAGATCATTGGCCCAAAACCAAGAAAGATAAATTTCGATCTGATTCACGTTGGTACCACTGGGAGGACCCCATCCTTTTTAAGGAAGGGGCTGATTGCATTTGGAGACGTTGTATTCCAGAGTCTGAGATATGTAGTGTCCTTACCCACTGCCACACCTTTGGGTGTGGAGGACATCACTCTGGAAAGCGTACTGCAGCTAAGATCTTACAGTCTGGTTTCTTTTGGCCGACCCTATTCCGTGATGCCCACAATTTTGCGAAGACATGCCCTGTTTGTCAGACCACTGGAGGAATGTCTAGACGAGATATGATGCCCCTTACTCCTGTGCATGTGGTCGAGGTTTTTATGCTTGGGGAATAGATTTTATGGGTCCTTTCACGGTATCTCAGGGATTTCAGTACATCTTATTGGCAGTAGACTACGTCTCCCGCTGGGTAGAGGCAATTCCCACCCGCGCTGCTGATAGCACGATTGTCACTAAGTTCCTCAATGACATATTCTCATGCTTTGGTTTACCCAAAGTAGTCATTAGTGACGGTGGCACCCACTTTCTAAATGCCTCGGTGCGACGGCTCCTGTATAATAATGGAGTTGAACATAGAGTCGCTACACCATACCATCCCCAGTCGAATGGCATGGCTGAGCTTTCCAACAGAGAAATAAAGACCATTTTGATGAAAATAGTCCGGTCTGATCGGAAAGATTGGTCTCAACACCTTCCTACCGCACTATGGGCATACCGTACAGCTTTTCGTACACCTCTTGGTATGAGTCCATTTCGTATGGTATATGGGAAACCATGCCATCTTCCAGTAGAGATTCACCATAAGTCTGAATGGGCTATTCGAAATGTAACTTGGATCATGATGAAGCTGGCAAGAAAAGGCTTTTGGATTTGAATGAGCTCGAAGAGTTGAGAGCAAAGGCATATTCAAATGATTTGATTTATAAAGCCAAAATCAAACAATGGCATGATACTCACATCTCACACAAATCTTTTAGTGTCAACCAAAAGGTTTGGTTATTTGATTCCAAGCTCAAACTCTTCCCTGGAAAACTTCGTTCCAAGTGGAAAGGTCCTTACACCATCTTGAATATCTATGATAATGGATCTGTTGATATCTTTGACCCCTCCACTTCATCTTCTTTTCGGGTCAATGGACAGAGACTCAAGCCTGTCATTGAACCCGACGGCCCCCTTCCTGCTGCCGAATCCTTAGTTCTTCAGGATCTCTGAACCTGAACGCCAAGCTGAGGCGTAAAACAAGCGCTTATGGGAGGCACTCCATCTCTATTTTTCTTGAATATTTTGTATATTCTCTTTTCTATTTTTCCTTACTTCCATGCTAACTACATTCTCTTGTGAATTAGTATCAGATAAGCATGGGGGTATTCCTCTTTCCATTTCTCCTTAAATCATAAAAAAAACAAACACAACAAAACAAAACAAAACATAAAAAATGCAAAAGAAAAGAAGAAAAAAAAAGGGAAAAGAAAAAGAAAAATCTCTCTCTAAGGAGGTCAAGTTTTCTACCATGAGGTCATGGTTTCATTTAAGCATGGGGGGTAGTCTTCTATCTATGTATATATATTCTAAGCTTCTTATAACCTCTTTCTTATATATGTATGTATCACTATGTTTAAAAAAAAAACTTAAAATCAAAAATATGTACATATTTAAAAAATGCATAAAAAATTCACTACAAAAAGAACATATACACAAAAAGTTAAAAAAAATCCAAAAAACAGATGGATAGACCCAAAATTAAAAAAAAACTTTGTACATATCTCTTCCTTGTGAGAGTTTGGACCAAGATTTGAGGCAAAGCTTAAGGAGATTGAGTTTGATCTTGACTTTAATCTACCTAATATCCATAGAGACTCAATAGGTTTGAGAATTCAGATCCTTCAGGTCTTCTTGACTTAATTTTCCAAGTCCTCAATCTTTACGCAGATTTTGACTCCCCGTGTCTAAGTTGCTCATTTTTGAGAAGAATCACATACTCTTTGATGATTGATCTACTTGAACTTAATTCACATGCACGTAGCTCGAGTCAAATAGGATGTGTGAAAGCGATTGTGATTATGAATGGTATCTATATGGATCCCTTTCTGGCGGCATGGACGTCCGAGGACCGGAGAGTGTGGGTTGAAATAAAGCTTCGGATGAGGAACGGTCAGTTGGCAAAAATCTTCTTCTCTTCCACCAAATAGAGCACAATGCTCATATCTTGTCCACATATAAAAAAAAGAGAAAATTCAAAAGGAGCGGGAAAAAGATTTTATACCCGCATGAAGCCGTGCCAAAAAAAAGAAAAAGAAAAAGAGAAAAAAAAGAGAAAAAAAAACAGAAGCCGGCATTTCTTTTCTGTGAAACTTAGCTACACTAGTCATACTCCAAATAACTACTTCCTCCTATCTACTTCTTTGGCCAACTTACCCGAACTTAGAAGGAAATACCCCGCTCCGCGAGGAAAGAGTAGCTAGAAAGGGAATCCTAGGGTGCTGGGCATGGTTGCATAAGTTTTTATCTTTTTAAGTGGGAAGAGCTACCTATTCACATTGACAAGTTCAAGTCCGACTCATATGTCATAAGAGGATGTGATTATGATCGAATGAGCTGAATTGACTAAGGAGTCAAACCCGCTTAAAGGTTCGTGGAACTTGGAGACTGTTGTATCTGGAATCTTGAAATTATCTGAGTCTCGAACACATTATGAATTCAAAGGTCAAATCAAGCTTGTCTCTTATTCTCTGTACAAAACTTGGTCCCAGCTCCCACGTAGGATTTTTTTTTCCTTTGGATGGTCTTGCTAGGGACAAGCAAAGCTTAAGCATGGGGGTATGATGAGACCCAATTTCCTCTGGCTAATATAAGTCAAATCAACTGAAATCCGTACATAAGATTCTATAAAATGTCTTACATGTGTGCTTGTTTGATATTCTTAAGGCATTAACAGTCAAAAAAAAGAAAACTCATAATTATCAAACCTGTGTCATGATGAGATCCTTTATATAGTTTTCTTTTAAGTATATAAATAAAGTTGTTTAGATCCAAGTGATATGGACGCTACCCTCATTCCTTTCCTTTGATTTATTTTAATATTTGGTAGAGTCATGTGTAGTTCCTTTCTTCCACGTGAACTCATACCCACGTGACTTTCTTATCCCATTTTATTTATTCATCTCAATGGAACCCATTTGATCCTATACCTTTGTTCCCTGCACTACACGTTCTCCTAAAATCCAACGGCACTCATCTTCTTCCCTATTGCACAACACCAATCCAGTACCGACCATCCTTCTTTCCCTGTATTCTCTAACACGTCAATCCTATGTGCTGTAGCAACAACCGCTCACCCCATTCTCGTGTACAGTAACCGTCATTCATCCAGCATCAACAGTGCGCATCATGTTTCCATTTTTTCGCTTGCGTGCGCGATGTGCGCACCTCCGCTGCAGTTGCACTCCCCTTTCTCCCGTATTCACACAGCGGCGGTTTTTTTTGCATTGCGTTCAACCTTAACCTCCTTATTTTATAAATATGATGGTTAGTGCTCTATCTTCAAGGTTGGATCCCTGATTCTCTTCTCCTTCTCCCTTCACAGGTACAACAGTGGAGTGATCTCCCGTTAGAGAAGGATTGACAGCAGCATGGGTAGAGCTGACTGAGCCGCGAGGGGCTCTCGCGAGAGATAGATCTGAGGATCCGTAATCCTCTCTTTCACCGCGACATCCTCACCATTTCACGTCCATTCATCCACTCCAACCATCGAGAGTTTTCGAGCACAAGCACGCGTGGGTGACAGCCACGCGACATCCTTCGCTCGTATACGCCACCGATTTCAGCAAGAGGTTTGCACCTTCTTCGCATGTGGAGTGACAGTCCACGTTGCAGTGGCTATCCTTGATTCGGTGACGATATCCAACCCATCTCAGTTTTCATTTGTTGCTTAATTTTAGTAGTTGTTCGTGTACGTTGTTTTTGTTGTTAAAGTTGTTCTTTTGTTCAAGAAGGCTATGGCCACCGTTGTCTTTGCTCATATTTCTTTCCTTAGTTGCTGAAAATTAAAAAAAGTTATTGCGTTTGTTTGTCAAAAAAAATCCACTATGTTTTTTTTACAAGTTGTGAATCATCTGAAGTAACCATCTTCCCTTATTGAACTAAGTGATGATCTTTGTGGGATGAAATAGTTGATTCTTTTTATGGTGGTTAACTAGGTGATTAAGTGTGTTGTCTTAAAAAATATAGGTTTGCATAGTGTTAAAAAATCAGAAATTAGAAAACATAAAAAAATGCGTGACTTCTAAAAAAATTTTGCAATAAGTGATTATTTGAAGTTGTGCATTGTCGCTCGTGTTAAGTTTGGATCATTGAAATTTCACCGTGTCCTTGTGGTTCGACCTTGTGCTCATCATTACACAAGTAAAACTTTGAAATTAGTTGATGTTTTAATTGGTTGAATTGCGGTTACAACGATACTAAAATCACTTAATTTCACTCTTTAAAACCGCTAAGAAATCCGTTAATCATTTGGCGCCGTTGCCGGGGATACGGCTTGAATTTTGATTGATTCACTTTTTCTATGCACATTTGTTGTTATTACATGTTAGCATCTTGTTCCGGTTGACTGGCTTGCTCTTTTCGTAGGTGACCGCGCACATTCTGTTACGCGGGACGCTCGGGAGATTCTTCTCTCAACTCGAATCTCGAGCCGGTGAGGCGAAGGAGGAGGCAAACCCGTGGACGAGGAGCTCGTTTAATTCCCATCTGAGAGATTCATCCTCTTTAGTTTAGCAGTTTTTATTTTATATTCATTTCGGGCCGAGTTGTGGCCTAGAGACTGGACTCTTATTATTGTAATAATTTTACTAGGTTTCTGCATTGCATTAGATTGCATTAGGTTTAATTTCCTTAGTGTAATTTGTTTGCGCTCGGTTTTCAAAAATTAAAAAATTTGAAAAATTCAAAATCACAAAAAAAGTTCTTTAGAAGTTGCCTGCTAGGAGCATTTAGAATAGGTTTATATTTTTGCGTTGCATTCTTGCACGTATATTGCTGGCGAAAGGTACGCGATTCTAACCTTCTTGCATGCATCATTCTCCATGGTCTTCTCCCCCTTGATAACATTTTTTTCGAAAAAGGAAATTCACCTCACTCGATTTGATTGAATATCACTCAAAGAAATTGGACGTAGATATTAAAATCAATTTTTTTAATCAAGTGGTCACATAAGGTTAAAATTGGTTAATCTCACCATTGTCTGAATTAATTACTTGTATTTGCACTTGTGGGATTGCACACTTGGTTGTTTGTTGCACGACGCACCTTAAGGTCACTAGAGCCAAAAACCCCATCGGTGTGCCTTGTGACTCTCTCAAGGTACATTGGATGACCTGAGGGAAGGACGAGTGTAAACGTTGGATGTTCAACTTCGTGTTTATAAGACTAAAATTGAAAAGATAAAGCCACAAAGGGCTTCACCAGTGTGCGTATCAAAGTGACCTTGCTTTGTGTTTTGATTGCATAGAATAGGAGGTGCATGCAAGGGAGACGATCTCTCAATCCTTCTCTTGCTGTTCCTTTAAATTCAAATCCTTTCTTCTTGAGAAGAAGACCCAACTCTTCTCATTCCCTTTCTTCTCTTGACATTCCTCCACTTGCCACATCACTACCTTCTTCACCTCCCTCTTCTCCGACATCACTCAGATCATTCTCTTCTATTCCGCTATCTTCTTCATCTTCCACCATGGCTGAACAAGGCGAAAATCCAGACCCTTTGGCGATCATCATGTCTCAACTTGAAAGAATCAATGATCGCCAAATTCTAATTGAAGCTCAAATGGGCATTGTTGAGGATGAAGAGGAAAACCCTCAACCTATGGGGGAAAGACACAATCCTGCCCAACAAATCTTAGTTCCATGGATTCAGTTGCCTGCAGCGGCACGTCAGATCAATATAAAATCATCTGTAGTTTCTCTACTTCCCAAGTTTCATGGGGAGAGTGCCGAGGACCCCTACCAACACATTCATGATTTTCTTGCAGTGTGTGACACCATGCATATTGAAAATAATAATCCGGACCTTGTGTATCTTAAGGCATTCCCATTCTCCTTGAAGGACAAGGCGAGAAATTGGCTCCGGAGCTATGGGAAACCAATCACCACATGGGCTGCATTGAATTCAGCCTTCCTTAAGAAGTACTTCCCGATTGGAAAAGCAAATGCACTCCGCTACGCAATCTCCTCTTTTTCAATGCGGCCAAATGAGTCTTTTCATGAGGCTTGGGATCGGTTTCAGGAGCTATTGCGTAAATGCCCAAATAATGATATGGATAGATGGAAATTGGTCCAGATTTTTTATGAGGGCATGCATGAGAATTTTAAGGTGGCTGTAGATATCACTTGCGGAGGTGGTTTCCTCCTCAAATCAGAAACATTTGTTTGGAAACTGTACGAGGAGATGGCAGAGACTTCATTGAATAAGGCATCCCTTAATCAATATAGCCGCCATAAGAAACCTGTTGAGCAAATCGAAAATACCCAAACCCGATCGGAAAGTACGACGATTGACCTCCAACTCATTGCTCAAAAGTTGGATAATTTAGAAATTCTTAACAAGAAGGTTGATGACATGAGTAGGAACATGACCAAAGAAGTGACACAGAATGTCAGTAGGATGTTTGCCATTCCTACACATTTGGACCAAGTTCAGGAACCAGAGCAAGTATTTTGGGTCACAGAACCTACTCCTGATGTCAATGCGGTTGCCATGGGATCGGGGACGTCAGGAAGCACTATGCCCCCCACTTACAATCCTGGATGGCGTAATCATCCAAATTTTGCATGGCGAACTTCAAACCCGCAACAACCTATCCAGGTCAATCAACAAGGTCGATACATCACTGCACCACCGCAACCACCACCACAAGCACAACCGTTGTACTTGCCACAGGCTCCAGCCTCATCTAGTACACAACCAACTTCTCCTGTGAGCAACCAACCACTTTCAAATGACATTGGTGCTCTCATGAAAATGATGCAAGAGTTGAAGAATAATATGGAGAAGAATAATCAAGAGAATGCTAGGCAATTTGCAGATATCCGATCTTATTTGCCTACGCTATCACCACAAGCCCTTCAGAATCCCAATTCTGTAGCAGGCACTTCCCAAGGGACCTTACATCATCCACAAAAAGGTCCTGTGACATTCAAGACCCCTGGTAATTTCAGTAACGAGTCTGCCCATGCAGTCTTGACCAGGCGAGAAAAAAAAGTGGTTGACTCATCTCCGTCCATGTCTACACCCACAACTCAACCTTGTAATTTCGAGACAAGTGATGAAGAGAAATCTGATGGAGAGAATGACTTTCACCCCTTTTATGGGAGGACCACTTCCACTCCACCTCAAGTGGTCTCAACTTCTCCACAATCCCCTTCACCCACTGTCATCTCTGTCCCCTTTCCGGAGGCTTTTCGCTTAAGGAAAGCTCCCAAATCATCCACCACCGACCCAGAATTGGAGAAACTGTTCTCCAATATTGTGATTGAGATCCCTCTTCTGAAGGCGCTTGAGCAGGTTCCCGCCTACTCAAAATTTTTGAAAGAAAAATGCACGCGTCGGAGGCGATCTAAGAAGAAGAAAAATATTGAGCAAGAAGAGGAACGACATGTGCTTCCCAGAGCTACATCCAATGCCATCTCCTCACTCCTTCCCCATAAGATGAAGGACCCTGGGGCACCTTTGGTACGATGTACCATTGGTAATATGACCTTCGAGCGCACTCTCCTGGATAATGGTGCCTCAATCAACCTCCTCCCTGCTGCCATTTTGCGGCAATTTGATTTTGGAAAGCTAAAGCCGGTCTCAATGATTTTACAGATGGCAGATCGATCTGTTAGGAGACCACAAGGACTTTTGGAGGATGTTATAGTGACGGTCCAAGGGAAGCAGTTTCCTGTTGATTTTGTAGTTATGGAGATGGACCCCACTAAAACCTTGGCCCAGACACCCATAATTTTGGGTCGTCCCTTTCTCTCTACGGCCAAAGCCCACTTCGACTTTGAGTTGGGAAAAGTTGAATTCAAAGTCAATGGCGAGATCGTTCCTGTCGATCTTGTTGTCCCCACTGGTTATGAGACTGAAGATGATGATTGTGGATGGATTGAGGAGTGTTCCTATTTGGACAATGAGATTATTCTTGCTCATGTGGCATCTGACCCACTCGATGCCACCATTTCTCTGGCTGACACAATTGGACATGCAGAAAACATACAGTACTGGTCTGAGTGTTTGGACTCGACTCCCATCTCTCACGATGAGATTTTCTGCAAATTAGATATGGCTTGGGATGATTTAGATGCAGAGTTGTGTGCTCTTTCGTCTATGATCATGCCCATGATGAGTCCACCCTTTGAGATAATAAGCCCTTCTGGGAGGTATTCATTATCTCAATTCCTTTCTGATAGTGACCTTCCTGACATTGCAAGGAAGGTAGCTGATATGTTTACTTTGATGGAGTATTACAGACAGAATCAGTTATCTTCACAATCAGGTCACCACGAGCCTTCACCATTGGCTCCGTCAGTCCAGGTTGACCCTTCACTAGCCTCACTGCTGATTAATCAGAAACTTGATATGGACCTAGTGAAGCGTGCATAGAGATCATGGCCGATGAGATTCGAGAACTGCAGTGCATGATCCCTAATGCCTCTTCCCTTGTTTCCCCTGTCTCTCTCATAGAAGCTGTGTATTCCAATCACCCCATTTCTGAAAAATTGGATTTCTCGGATCTGTTTGATAAGCCCAGCACTACTCCCCAAGTGGAACTTAAACCTCTCCCAAAGGACCTAAAGTATGTCTTTCTTGGCTCAGATCAGACGCTTCCTGTGATAATCAATGCCCATTTAGATGATGTACAGGAATCTAGACTCGTTGAGGTTCTTAAGAGAAATTCAAGGGCTATTGGATGGACTATCTCTGATCTAAGAGGAATTAGCCCTTCTTACTGTACACACCAGATCTTCCTGGAAGATGATGCCAAAACTTCTCGAGAGCCTCAGAGACGATTGAATCCAAATTTGCGAGAAGTTGTTAAGGCAGAAATCTGCAAATGGATGAGCGCAGGGATCATTTTCCCCATCTCAGATAGTAAGTGGGTTAGCCCCCTTCATGTGGTTCCCAAGAAGGCTGGCCTCACTGTGGTCCAGAATGATCGAGGGGAGGATATCCCAACCCGTGTTGCCACATCTTGGCGGGTATGCGTAGATTACAGGAAGTTGAATAAAGCAACCCGAAAAGATCACTTTCCTCTTCCTTTCATCGACCAGATTGTCGAGAGATTGGCAGGAAAGAAATACTTTTGTTTTCTTGATGGATATTCGGGTTATAATCAGGTCGCGGTCGCTCCTGACGACCAAGAGAAGACGACCTTCACCTGTCCATTCGGGACATTTGCCTTCCGACGAATGCCTTTTGGCTTATGCAATGCACCAGCTACATTCCAGAGATGTATGCTGGCTATTTTTTCGGAAATGGTGGGGGATTTTATGGAAATTTTTATGGATGCTTTTTCCGTCTTCGGCGACTCATTTGATGAGACCCTAGAGTTTTTGGAGAGGGTTTTAAAGAAATGCATTGATGTTAATCTGGTGTTGTCTTGGGAGAAATCACATTTTATGGTTAAGCAAGGGATAGTGCTGGGACACATTGTGTCAGAAAGAGGCATGGAGGTTGACCCATCCAAGCTTGATACCATTATACACTTACCTCCGCCTACGAACGTCAAGGGAATCAGATCCTTCTTAGGGCACGTTGGCTTTTATCGACGATTTATATTAGATTTTGCAAAAATTGCCAGTCCCTTGACTCAACTGTTGGAAAAGGACCGTGATTTTGAGATGTCTAAAGAAGCACTTCGGTCCTTTGAGATTTTGAAACAGGCCATCACTGAGGCACCGATTTTGCAACCCCCTGATTGGACTTTAGATTTTGAGATCATGTGTGATGCATCTGAATATGCAGTAGGGGCGGTTCTTGGACAAAGGAAGGATGGAAAACCATTTTCTATTCACTACGCCAGCAAGACATTGGATGAGGCCCAACGTAATTATACTGTTACTGAAAAGGAACTGCTGGCTGTAGTCTTCTCTTTGGAGAAATTTCGATCGTACTTGTTAGGAGCTCATGTTATCATTTTCTCTGATCATTCAGCCCTCAAGTACTTGTTAACAAAGAAAGACTCTAAGCCGAGACTTTTGAGATGGATCCTGCTCCTGCAGGAATTTGATATTGAAATAAAAGATAAGCCAGGAGTAAAAAACGTGGTGGCGGATCATCTCTCTCGGCTTCCTTCTCTCCCTTCATATGAGTCTTTCATTGATGCCACCCCTACTCCTATCACTGCCCAATTTCCCGATGAGTCCATTCTCACCATCAGTCAGTTACCTTGGTATGCTGATATGGTGAATTTCCTTGTCACTTCTCGACTTCCAGATCATTGGCCCAAAACCAAGAAAGATAAATTTCGATCTGATTCACGTTGGTACCACTGGGAGGACCCCATCCTTTTTAAGGAAGGGGCTGATTGCATTTGGAGACGTTGTATTCCAGAGTCTGAGATATGTAGTGTCCTTACCCACTGCCACACCTTTGGGTGTGGAGGACATCACTCTGGAAAGCGTACTGCAGCTAAGATCTTACAGTCTGGTTTCTTTTGGCCGACCCTATTCCGTGATGCCCACAATTTTGCGAAGACATGCCCTGTTTGTCAGACCACTGGAGGAATGTCTAGACGAGATATGATGCCCCTTACTCCTGTGCATGTGGTCGAGGTTTTTGATGCTTGGGGAATAGATTTTATGGGTCCTTTCACGGTATCTCAGGGATTTCAGTACATCTTATTGGCAGTAGACTACGTCTCCCGCTGGGTAGAGGCAATTCCCACCCGCGCTGCTGATAGCACGATTGTCACTAAGTTCCTCAATGACATATTCTCATGCTTTGGTTTACCCAAAGTAGTCATTAGTGACGGTGGCACCCACTTTCTAAATGCCTCGGTGCGACGGCTCCTGTATAATAATGGAGTTGAACATAGAGTCGCTACACCATACCATCCCCAGTCGAATGGCATGGCTGAGCTTTCCAACAGAGAAATAAAGACCATTTTGATGAAAATAGTCCGGTCTGATCGGAAAGATTGGTCTCAACACCTTCCTACCGCACTATGGGCATACCGTACAGCTTTTCGTACACCTCTTGGTATGAGTCCATTTCGTATGGTATATGGGAAACCATGCCATCTTCCAGTAGAGATTCACCATAAGTCTGAATGGGCTATTCGAAATGTAACTTGGATCATGATGAAGCTGGCAAGAAAAGGCTTTTGGATTTGAATGAGCTCGAAGAGTTGAGAGCAAAGGCATATTCAAATGATTTGATTTATAAAGCCAAAATCAAACAATGGCATGATACTCACATCTCACACAAATCTTTTAGTGTCAACCAAAAGGTTTGGTTATTTGATTCCAAGCTCAAACTCTTCCCTGGAAAACTTCGTTCCAAGTGGAAAGGTCCTTACACCATCTTGAATATCTATGATAATGGATCTGTTGATATCTTTGACCCCTCCACTTCATCTTCTTTTCGGGTCAATGGACAGAGACTCAAGCCTGTCATTGAACCCGAC
This sequence comes from Ottelia alismoides, assembly GCA_037367405.1. Classification (NCBI taxonomy): domain Eukaryota; kingdom Viridiplantae; phylum Streptophyta; class Magnoliopsida; order Alismatales; family Hydrocharitaceae; genus Ottelia; species Ottelia alismoides. The sequence continues at coordinate 7,300 of JAZKJV010010026.1, read as the reverse complement.
GGCCCCCTTCCTGCTGCCGAATCCTTAGTTCTTCAGGATCTCTGAACCTGAACGCCAAGCTGAGGCGTAAAACAAGCGCTTATGGGAGGCACTCCATCTCTATTTTTCTTGAATATTTTGTATATTCTCTTTTCTATTTTTCCTTACTTCCATGCTAACTACATTCTCTTGTGAATTAGTATCAGATAAGCATGGGGGTATTCCTCTTTCCATTTCTCCTTAAATCATAAAAAAAACAAACACAACAAAATAAAACAAAACATAAAAAATGCAAAAGAAAAGAAGAAAAAAAAAGGGAAAAGAAAAAGAAAAATCTCTCTCTAAGGAGGTCAAGTTTTCTACCATGAGGTCATGGTTTCATTTAAGCATGGGGGGTAGTCTTCTATCTATGTATATATATTCTAAGCTTCTTATAACCTCTTTCTTATATATGTATGTATCACTATGTTTAAAAAAAAACTTAAAATCAAAAATATGTACATATTTAAAAAATGCATAAAAAATTCACTACAAAAAGAACATATACACAAAAAGTTAAAAAAAATCCAAAAAACAGATGGATAGACCCAAAATTAAAAAAAAACTTTGTACATATCTCTTCCTTGTGAGAGTTTGGACCAAGATTTGAGGCAAAGCTTAAGGAGATTGAGTTTGATCTTGACTTTAATCTACCTAATATCCATAGAGACTCAATAGGTTTGAGAATTCGGATCCTTCAGGTCTTCTTGACTTAATTTTCCAAGTCCTCAATCTTTACGCAGATTTTGACTCCCCGTGTCTAAGTTGCTCATTTTTGAGAAGAATCACATACTCTTTGATGATTGATCTACTTGAACTTAATTCACATGCACGTAGCTCGAGTCAAATAGGATGTGTGAAAGCGATTGTGATTATGAATGGTATCTATATGGATCCCTTTCTGGCGGCATGGACGTCCGAGGACCGGAGAGTGTGGGTTGAAATAAAGCTTCGGATGAGGAACGGTCAGTTGGCAAAAATCTTCTTCTCTTCCACCAAATAGAGCACAATGCTCATATCTTGTCCACATATAAAAAAAAGAGAAAATTCAAAAGGAGCGGGAAAAAGATTTTATACCCGCATGAAGCCGTGCCAAAAAAAAGAAAAAGAAAAAGAGAAAAAAAAGAGAAAAAAAAACAGAAGCCGGCATTTCTTTTCTGTGAAACTTAGCTACACTAGTCATACTCCAAATAACTACTTCCTCCTATCTACTTCTTTGGCCAACTTACCCGAACTTAGAAGGAAATACCCCGCTCCGCGAGGAAAGAGTAGCTAGAAAGGGAATCCTAGGGTGCTGGGCATGGTTGCATAAGTTTTTATCTTTTTAAGTGGGAAGAGCTACCTATTCACATTGACAAGTTCAAGTCCGACTCATATGTCATAAGAGGATGTGATTATGATCGAATGAGCTGAATTGACTAAGGAGTCAAACCCGCTTAAAGGTTCGTGGAACTTGGAGACTGTTGTATCTGGAATCTTGAAATTATCTGAGTCTCGAACACATTATGAATTCAAAGGTCAAATCAAGCTTGTCTCTTATTCTCTGTACAAAACTTGGTCCCAGCTCCCACGTAGGATTTTTTTTTCCTTTGGATGGTCTTGCTAGGGACTAGCAAAGCTTAAGCATGGGGGTATGATGAGACCCAATTTCCTCTGGCTAATATAAGTCAAATCAACTGAAATCCGTACATAAGATTCTATAAAATGTCTTACATGTGTGCTTGTTTGATATTCTTAAGGCATTAACAGTCAAAAAAAAAAGAAAACTCATAATTATCAAACATGTGTCATGATGAGATCCTTTATATAGTTTTCTTTTAAGTATATAAATAAAGTTGTTTAGATCCAAGTGATATGGACGCTACCCTCATTCCTTTCCTTTGATTTATTTTAATATTTGGTAGAGTCATGTGTAGTTCCTTTCTTCCACGTGAACTCATACCCACGTGACTTTCTTATCCCATTTTATTTATTCATCTCAATGGAACCCATTTGATCCTATACCTTTGTTCCCTGCACTACACGTTCTCCTAAAATCCAACGGCACTCATCTTCTTCCCTATTGCACAACACCAATCCAGTACTGACCATCCTTCTTTCCCTGTATTCTCTAACACATCAATCCTATGTGCTGTAGCAACAACCGCTCACCCCATTCTCGTGTACAGTAACCGTCATTCATCCAGCATCAACAGTGCGCATCATGTTTCCATTTTTTCGCTTGCGTGCGCGATGTGCGCACCTCCGCTGCAGTTGCACTCCCCTTTCTCCCGTATTCACACAGCGGCGGTTTTTTTTGCATTGCGTTCAACCTTAACCTCCTTATTTTATAAATATGATGGTTAGTGCTCTATCTTTAAGGTTGGATCCCTGATTCTCTTCTCCTTCTCCCTTCACAGGTACAACAGTGGAGTGATCTCCCGTTAGAGAAGGATTGACAGCAGCATGGGTAGAGCTGACTGAGCCGCGAGGGGCTCTCGCGAGAGATAGATCTGAGGATCCGTAATCCTCTCTTTCACCGCGACATCCTCACCATTTCACGTCCATTCATCCACTCCAACCATCGAGAGTTTTCGAGCACAAGCACGCGTGGGTGACAGCCACGCGACATCCTTCGCTCGTATACGCCACCGATTTCAGCAAGAGGTTTGCACCTTCTTCGCATGTGGAGTGACAATCCACGTTGCAGTGGCTATCCTTGATTCGGTGACGATATCCAACCCATCTCAGTTTTCATTTGTTGCTTAATTTTAGTAGTTGTTCGTGTACGTTGTTTTTGTTGTTAAAGTTGTTCTTTTGTTCAAGAAGGCTATGGCCACCGTTGTCTTTGCTCATATTTCTTTCCTTAGTTGCTGAAAATTAAAAAAAGTTATTGCGTTTGTTTGTCAAAAAAAAATCCACTATGTTTTTTTTACAAGTTGTGAATCATCTGAAGTAACCATCTTCCCTTATTGAACTAAGTGATGATCTTTGTGGGATGAAATAGTTGATTCTTTTTATGGTGGTTAACTAGGTGATTAAGTGTGTTGTCTTAAAAAATATAGGTTTGCATAGTGTTAAAAAATCAGAAATTAGAAAACATAAAAAATGCGTGACTTCTAAAAAATTTTTGCAATAAGTGATTATTTGAAGTTGTGCATTGTCGCTCGTGTTAAGTTTGGATCATTGAAATTTCACCGTGTCCTTGTGGTTCGACCTTGTGCTCATCATTACACAAGTAAAACTTTGAAATTAGTTGATGTTTTAATTGGTTGAATTGCGGTTACAACGATACTAAAATAACTTAATTTCACTCTTTAAAACCGCTAAGAAATCCGTTAATCAGGATCCTGCTGCTAAAATGAAGATCAAGACCCAATACCATGACACAAATGAAAACAAAAAAAACAACAATATAGACAAGGAAGGGAAATGACTCAATAACAAAAAGAACTCAAAAACTCAAGGGTCTGAAAACTCAAAGAATGATGAACGCTAATGGATCCTAAGAGACAATTAATGTACAAAGAAAACTCCATGCTCACCTACTCAACACAATGAAGACCAAAGATAGTGATCATTTATCTTTTTAATTTTCGAGTTATGTGATTGATTTTTAATCAGTTATACACGCTCACATGAGTAGTCCCCTATAGTGATCGTGCCCAAGTTAGCGCAACATACCAGCTTGAACACGAGATATTTTGTCTAAGTCAGAGGCAATTGCTTGCAACGAGTAACATGGCCCAATAGCCGACCCAAGCGCTTAGGGCACAAGTCCAGGGATGGGGGCTCTAGTCCTTTAAGTGTACGTGCCTCACTCAATTAGAATACAACCTATGGCCAATGTGGGAGTTTCTTTTCCTAAAACAATGAATCCATTACGTTTAATTTTAAGAGTCAAGTAGAGTTATCAGTCCCAGCTTTATTTAGATTATCACTTTTTCTATTTTTCAATGCAGTCGCCCAACGAGTTTTCAATTTTATTAACACCCTATGTAATCAAAATCAAAGGAAGAAGATCAGAAAAAATGTAATTTGGGAATAGTAGACCAATAGTGCTTCCCATTTCTCTCCACACAGGATGCTAAACAGAATTGAAAACTACCCTATATGAAATGCAATCCAATGAAATCATCCTAAGATCATGAATGCTATTAACATGAAGAACTAGATGTTCACTACTCAGATGAGAAACCCTAATGGCCTTGTCTTGGAGGCTCATCGGTGTATGCCATAGTAGATCCTGCTAGCGTTGTATAGAGACCTCTCACAACACTCAGTTTCTAATCCAGGCATTGAACAATCAGATTTGATCTAAGTCCAAACGTATCAAAGACTATATGAACATGTAATTATTAAGGGTTTGGACCTAAATTAATCGAGCAAGTAATCCTAAGTCTAGGGGCTCAATCAGACAAATAAAATAAATGCAAAAAACTCAAATCATGAGAAAACAAAGAAAAATAAGGAGAAAATAGGTAGAAATAAAAATAAGAATGCGAAGAAAACTGCAAAAATCGGTGAGCCCCCCAGGTGAACAATTATTCGGGCAATGGGCCTTGAAGAAGTTCAAGTGTCTCTGAGTGTTCATCCCTGTTTATTACAATGATTATTTACAAAAAGAAAAATATCTCTATCACTAAAAGAAAAATGATAATTCCAATAATTATTATGCTAGTCTTCTCTCTCTCATTGTCTTCTCCTTTGCTCTCTTCTATCGGCTCTAAGTAGACAACCGATCTCCATTTTTCTTGGTTGCCTCATCTTCCTATGAAGTTGTCCTTGCATAACAGTCACTCGCAAAGAAGTCAATAAGGAAAGATGTCAAACGTATAATCAATTATTTGGAATAAAAAGAAATATAGACAGATAAGATAGTATGGCCAATCTTGACAAAAATCCCACCCGACATTGCTCCACAACGTCACCATTTTGTTGACAAGGTTATTCATAGGATCCTAATGTTCGGTCTTGGAGGGTCTGCGGTACCCGATAAATCAGGTCCGGTATTCGCTGTGTCGAACGCTCTCTCGGCACTCAGATTTTGAATAACCAAATCAAGCAAGCAATCAACCTACAATCTGAGATAAATCTATGAAATTGTGCGGGTTAAATCTATTATTCCTTGCAAATAAATGTGTATAGTCAAGCAAGTGTAGGGATCAAACCATTGAGAGAAAATACACAGATATGAGTATTTACTGTCTATAAAATAAACAATAAATGTTTTGTATACTTTTCTACCTTTTCTATTTTCATGGATTTTTATTTTTATTTAATTTCTATGGATTTCATATTTTTTATTTTATAATTTTATTGTCTTTTTATATTTTTCTAATTTTTATTTCCGTTTATTTTTACTATGTAACAAGTAGATATATAGTACTTGTATAATATAATTAGTATATAAAATATGAATATATAATAAATACATAAATAAAGAAACTACAATTAAGTAAAGTCCTTTTTATTTTTTTAAAGGTATTAAAATCTATTTAAGGTATTTATAATACTAATAAGTATATAAGAATATATGTATATATAAGCTGTATAGGGTTATATATATAAATATAGATCTAAATACTAATATATATATATATATAATTTGTTGTCTTTTTATATTTATCTATATTTTTTAATGAATTTTGGTGATGTTTTTAAATTTTTATGTATTTTTAAAATATGAAATACTCCAAAACGTGTAGTTAATAAATAAGATGAATTGTTTTAAGATTTAGAAATAGCTAAATACTGCAAAAGTTCTCAAAGCTATTTTTAATATATAATATATAATAAAAATAAAAATATACATAAGAAATCTATTTTTTGTATTTTATAATTTTCTTTAATTCTTTAGGGTTAGAGGGTTTTTTAATTTCTAAGATTTTTTGTATTTTTTACGATTTTTGGTCTGGAGGTATATCATATAGTAATATAGGACATGTGATTTTTTGGGGATTTTTAAAAGTGTTTTCGAATTTTTTTACTTATTTTTAAATTTAGATAGGTAATAAATAACACCTAAATGATTTTTAATGAATGGAAAAATGCAAGTAAATGATAAATAAAATTCATGGATAAATAAGCACAATATTAGGTATTTACTGTAAATTTTCCAAGAATTTTTAGACATGGGATGTATTAGAAAGTAAAAGAAATTAATTTAATTTAAAACTTGATAGGGGCATTTTTACAATAAAAATAAAGTGAGAGGGTTTACATGCAAAATACCAAAATATTTTAGCTTAATTACAAAATTTTAATACTAATTAGAAATACCCAAACCCGAAAGAGTTCGAGTGCTAATTGCCCACCTCTCATGGGCCGCCAAGTGTGGTAAGCTAGCGCATGACCTATAGGTAATATGCAATAAGCACAAGGATCCTCTTGCAATTACTACACATTTATTTACACTATACATAAAATTTACAGGACTAAAAGGAAATTAAAAACATGGCGGGCCATAAGTGGAAATCACCCCTTTATTACGTGCGCCATCCGACGATGCTGACGCTGCCACATCACTTCACTAATGCAATCAATGACCAAGAATGGTAAATACCGCTTCGCTCGTGCACGATTAAGATTAAATTTTGGACTTCATCATGCAGCTGATGTGTGGCATGATCAAACGACACCTGTGCATTCTGGAGCGGATGCTCCATCGGACGACGATGCTTCATTCCCTAAGAACAGGGAAGAACATGCAAAGTGTCTTCCCTTATTCTTCGATTTCTCGCGCTCCAAGGCTTGATCTGGGCTACTGAGATGCTTTGAAGGTTCCTATAGTTGATCCCCGGCAATTTATGCCTTCCAAAAGATCCATGACCCATTGATGGGGTCCTAGCAGCTCGGGTTAGCTTAGACACCTGAGAATCGAGTTCTTAGGCACGATTGGTCTCAGTTGAAGTCGTCTCCTCTAGGGACCTATGAGTTAGACAAAACACACATACATGCCAATGCCCCTAGGCATTTATTGGGTGAAATAGATGAAGATGGAGGAGAACCAGAGGTGCTCCAGTGATGGGTTGCAATAGGAGCACCGTGGGTTTTATCTAGAAGGAATCAGGGTGGTTTAATGGGCGAGGAGATGAAGAAATGGTCAAGGAAAGTGATGGGGCCAAAATGGTGTCGAAATGAGGGTTGTATGAGGATGGATAATGGTCATAGCTTTGGAGTCCCGTGTATGTTAGATCTATGAACTAAACTTAAATTGCAGGAAAGGTATGAAGAAAAAGCTACACCTAAATGAAGAATAGAAATGCGGAGATAAAAGATAACCACTATGCCTCAACATGTC